>JAHZNA010001188.1:0-11841 GCA_027743935.1 Sinodicranocentrus sp. ZH6
TTTTGATTCGTTTAATAACATGATATGCTGCCTTTAAAATAAAATCTTGTTAAGATTCCATCAGGAATGATATTCAGTGAGTCACTTAAAATACAATGTGCAAATTTAGAATTCAGGTTAGTTTATTATTAGCACCCCACTACCTACTGCTCCAGCAAAGCGATGATGATGATGGTGAGTAAAAAGGAAACAAAGCAGCATTTTTTTTTACAAAACTGCTCTGCAATCAAAAATATTTCTTCGTGAAATTAAAACAGACACCAGAACAGTACAAAGCTGAACATTTAACATTGCACGAATAAATTACCATTAAATGATGATTTTAAAACCATGCAAAGATTGGGAAGATTTCGAATTTTCCGAGTATTTTTAGGATTTGTTACTACGAAATCGACAAAAAATGCATACATGGATCATCGGAACCCCATCCATTAATATTGCAATGTGTCGTCGTAAGTCGTAAATTACATACAGCAGAATGCAGCTGATCTGCATGTCGTCATTGTTAAATAAACTCCGTCGCATACAAATAACATTACTAAATGAATAATCACTCGAGAGTTCGACATTTTAACTTTTTGTTGAAGCAATCACAAATATTACTAACTAACTAGTAACTACACAATGAATGAGAATTAAGTCAACGGGATAGGCGAGCGCCAACCACGATGACGGAAACAAAGGATGACAGAAGATTTTCCTGCAGCTTCTGATTCTTCCGAAGGACAACCAGAAGACCGTTTTTGTTTCGGCAGAGGTACGTACACGGATAGAGTATTTTTCCAATGCTTGATTGTGATTATTTATTACACTTAAATGATAACGTTAACCTGTACAAAACTGTCCACTTACAATTGCATCGTATGGTAAACAATTATGTAATCTGAAAATTCAATTTTCACTCAGTTCTTACACACATGGCTTACATTGTTTGTTGTTAAACATCACAGTGTTAATGTTTGTGATTTGCTTTAAATGGGCAAACGCTACAGTTTGCGAATCCATACTTGGAGGTATTAGTGAAGCTCAGTGGACAGCATTTACGATTGAAGAACAGTTTAGCCTTCAACGACTTCCGACACCAACAGCTGACTCATTAACGGCTACCGAAAGTTCTCCTTCTGTCGATTTACCTGAGAGCCAGCCGTTAGCAGTAACAATGTCAGGAGACGAGAAAAACAGAGGGCAAGGTTTGTCGAAGCATATTCTTGTGACAATTATTTCATATTTATTCATGACTTGTAATTTACAATTATTGCTTTATCTAGCCAATTTTAAACTGTAAAATGCTCCATAATACTATTTCGTTTGGGATTGATTGCGATTTATGACAGTTGACAGTCAGCAGTCACACCATACCTTATACTTATGAGTAATCTGTATTCATTGTTTATAAATTAATTACTGACGATGATAAATTTGATTTATGATTTTGACTCGAATAGCATCGTCGCATCCGGAAGAGCTGAATGTGGAACAAACTTTAGATAGAGATTTAGTTCGTATTTTCTTGAAATACGAATCTTCTGCAAGTGGGCTCATCAACATGGAGCAATTTGATGCTTGTTCCAAACTGATTGGTGTACGATTGGACAATATACAGAACAATGGTGGCATTGGTGGGGGAAACAGTCGACTGCATGGTAAACATGGCAAGAGCTACCCAAGCGGAAAAGAAAGAGTTGAAGACAATGGCTTCGTAAAACGAGTTGATGGCAGTGAAAATAATCATCGACGAAGGCCTATTAAACGAAGTAATAGTGACGTTTCTGGTAAACGTCCCATTGATGGAATGAACGAAGCTATCAATGAACATAATAATAATAAGCAATGGGCACTACTTAACAGTTTTATGTGTCTTAGTCTTGGATCAGTTCCATTGTTCACTCATCATAGCACCAACTCTGCAAAGCCTGGTAAACCCCGCCGATTTGCATCACCTCCTCCAAGGTTTCTTGCTCAAAAAGCTGGCTCAATTAATCATGGCGCTCGTGTTTATAAAACTAAGCCCATCAGAGGAGAGTATTCTATCTTTGATTAGATAACTAATTATATAAATCATGAATTCCTCAAATATCGTCGAATTGAGGTCTGATAATTGTATATAATTATTTTGAAGTTCTTAAATTTGATAATTGATTCGTACACAAATTAAAGCGAAGAGCCTATCACGAACAACGAAATTCCGTTTATGACAATCCGTTTAAAGTTGAGGCGAGGTGTACTCCCGGTTCCGGTTGCGTCCATGTATTGTAACGTGGTTTCCTGTAGGAATGCCTGTGTTGTATGTATTTCAGATGCTTGTACGATAAAAAACAGTTAATTGTTTAGTAAAGGGTACGTCTAACCCAGCTCTAAAAGAACGGAATTTTATTTCAATAATTGTGCGAATGAGAAAATGTCATGCATCAGTCTGAATAAAGATAATATTCAAATTCGAAATAATAAATTATGTATTATTCTCTAGATTTTTTTATACACATTCATCAGATCTGAGATCAGGGTTAGAAACTTCAAGAAAATGTCATGCATCTGTCTGAATAAAGATAATATTCAAATTCGAAATAATAAATTATGTATTATTCTCTAGATTTTTTTATACACATTCATCAGATCTGAGATCAGGGTTAGAAACTTCAACGGTTAGATCCAAGCGCAACGTCGTTAATCTTGGTATTATAAGTTTCTAAACTAGTGGGTGGACTTTCTCTAGACTGCCCTCTGTATCGAATTGGGTTCCAAGCGAAATTCTTGAGTTTAAAAGCTAAGTTTACAGTACCTAAATAAACAATATAATCTTGTTGATTCACTTACTAAAACTTAAGAGTTACGAACGATAAGCTATGATTATTAATCATCATGTTTTGTACCTTTCAAACATGGATACTTCTTTCTCAAAGCGTCAAGGATGTCGTCTTTGAACACAAATAGGAAAAAGATGGCTATAGCTTGCATGACATTAAAGATGTTTAGGACAAACGATAGTGTTCCTACTTCTTCGAAATTCTTTTGGAAGTACCAAGATAGGATATCAACGATCCACAGTATACCATTAACCATTAGTAACTTTATAATGAGGCGAAATCTGGAAATATTTCTTCTGGTTATTATTAGTTTTTCGTGAAGCGTGGAGGATATAATATACGATACATACGTTTGGTACTTGGTTTCTTTTCTCGTGGAACTTGATGTTGCAAACTGGATTGACTGCTTCAATTTGTACACAGAGTATGCTGTATTTCCAAAGAATAGGAGATTGATTCCAAGTAATATAGCAATCGGTACTATGATGAATAGGAAACGTGCGTATCTCGGCTCAACATAGCATACTATCCTTCCGTACTCCGGTGTAATGATAAGATCATTGTAAACGTCATCTCTAAAAGAAATAAATGTGATAGGGAACAATGCAATGTCAACGTCAATTAATCCGGAGTATAGTAGTACTACAATGTATCATTAAAATCATTATAAAATATATATGGCGTGGTATGGTGTTCGCTTTTTACCTGTACAATACATCAAGAGCAATTCCAACGGTCACAATCAAGAAGGGGACTGTGAAGGCAAAAATACAGTAGATAATAAACTTTTTTAGTCCACTTGACCGTCCATTCGTAGGTTTAAGACACCTGAATGTACACCACAAATCATAGTTGAGAACTGTCGACCAGGAGAATGTGGAGAGGAAAGTGAAGTGGCAAAGGATACCTGGAATATATAAAACACCTATGAGAAGATGAACAGAGCTGATTGAGTTAATCTAAAATACATATTAGATAAATGTACCACCGATCATTCGGTAATCTTTGTTTTTGGAAAATTTCGATCTTGTGTACATTCAATCGACAAGCTCCCGGCGGAAATTTTTCAAGATATTTACTGCTTTGGGTAAATATAATCACGGAAAAAACTCACCCGTCAAACCACAAAACGTCCAAATCCCAGACCCATCGTTACCCTTCCTTACTAAAGTAATACTGGCAAAGTGACTTACTCCCAACATGAGGTAGGTCAGAAGTAGTGCCACAATGTACGAAAATACCGTCCACCCATGAATGTTATGTTTAGACCAGAGAAGGATGTATACTATAGTTGTCATCAAAAGAAAGCAGAGACAAATTACAAGGATTATCCCGAAACTGAGGGAGTACGCTCTCTGAAGCTATTAGGTACAAATACATAAATCCAATTATTATTAATCATTATAAATTTTGTCATGTTATTTGTAAGCATTCCGTATTACCGCTTTTCCTTCAAGATCTGCTTGTGTTTCAAACTGTTTGCATTCAAATAACAATGAGTCTTCGCTGTCTCCAGAATAATTTCCTTCCCCATGCTGAAAACCATCCACGCAATATTCGCCAAGTGCTAACATTACCCATTCACGCTTCCTCAATTTCATCAAAACGCTACCATTCTTCAAGATCTTAAACCTGATAAAACAAAATTTTTATCCAATGAAGTAAAAAAATATATTATCCTTTCATCGACATTAATTCCAAGTGTAGTATAAGCATACATACAATACTACGGAATTATTTAACCACTATACATGTATATACGACTCACGGTCTTTTTCCAAACCGTTTCCTTGCATCAGAATTATGAAGTGACGGACGAGGACTTTCGAAAGTGTAATTTTCGCAGTGTTTATCATGTTTCATGAGACTCCTAGGATGAGTTGAGAAAACAATTGGATCGTCTTTAGGAGTATATACTTCATTCGAGTTAATACTGGAACTGAAATGGAGTTTAGGTTTCCATTTATGTTGACCTGAGTTCGCGCAGCGTAGACGTTGAGTGGATGTATCCCAAACTTCGCCGTAATTACAACAACGAAAGATACATGGTCTAAGATTATTATTGTCTTCACACAACGCTGTTTGGTTACATGCCTGCATGAGGATCTCTTGTGAAGTTATTCTGTGAAAAGCATGACAAGTTATTTGCATCGGTATACTCAAACTGCTACTATTTAAATGTGGAGAAAACAGTAGTTCGAGTAGAATTTTAAAATAATAATGAAATTTAGTTTACTGAATATCTCTAATGTGCGCTTACATCTTAGTTCTAAAGCTTTCACCAATAAGCAGAAGCCTGAAATTTTTGCTAACCAAATTATACCTGTGTATACAAAAGCTTTCAGGAGAGTAGATCTCCTCACCGAACTGGAAATGGCCATCTTGGGAGAAAAAAGCATGTAGTCCTTTCGGATAATCCTCGTTTTGAGCGTCCCTCATCGGAACTAAGAACTGCATTTGCTTGTGGCAGTCCAAGACATTTTTAAATCTATTATACAATAATAAAATTAACTTTTGCAGCTTCTAAAATTTCCACGTGAAAACTTTTAAAGTTCTCAAGCATACTTGAATCCATCGTTCGAAAATACAGGTTGCGCTTGACTGACATTTTGAATAGGAATTCCGAAGGCTTGAAGTTCTTTCCAGCTAATCTTAAATATTGTGTTGCTACAATTACCGTAGGAAAAATTATCAGCGTTATGATTGCAACAATTCCTCAGCGTTACGTATTGTTGGTGTGTTAAAACATTTTCGTTCGTATTCGTATCGTGACATGAAGCTTGTTGAATGAATATCGCTACAATAAACGGTATTATCCAAACCGCAGCAGGGTGTTGGATACGTTTAGCCATCCTCTCAGTTTCAGTTTCAGATGAGATTTAGCAATTGATTCGATAGTATGTTATATATCATGTCACTCCTGTCTATAAAAGTTTCGATTATCTTACAACAAACACTAAGATCCAATTGTGTAACTGTATAGAAAATTGTAGTAAAACTCGATGACCTTGATAGATTTCCGAGACAATCACTCCCCAGCCTGTACTTTGACCTTTCACAAATTAGACATGCTGCAAGTCTTTATAAATCTAAAAAATAAAGTTAACACTTTCCTTTAAGTTTTAAAAACATCTCAATTCAGTATTTAACTAGTCATGAAAGTATACCTGTTATATTTAAGTTCAAATTCACCCCTGAATTGATGCTTCCTTACTGAAATTCATCCTTGTTTTTTCAATACTAATTCAATGTCCAACGTTTTTCTGTCTTGGCAAATGCTGAAACTAGGTATGTAAAAAGTAAGAAAATTATCACGCAGATACGCAAGTTTTCACACTTCTTCTGCAAATAACTGGCGTTTACGTGATTTCTCGCCGGTAAATGTGCATTCGTATAAAACAAAAAAATTGTCTCACTCTCAGCAAAAAATAATAAATTGTACTCTGCATTTGCATATATATTAAACACTTCCTTGGAGGAGTTTTTTTAAAGCATTCGATTTTAGTTTGTAGAAACCGTCTGCGTCTAGTAGTGAGTACATAGTATATGATGGAAAGTGCAAATTGCACTGTTGGTGTGTAAGCAACTGAAAATGCGACTTGTTGTTCAAAAAGTTTTGAATCTTGGCTTCAGCAGAAATTCCAAATCTGTTGTCTTATTAGACTGGGTGCACTAGCTCACAAAAATTTTGCGTATTAGAATCCTGCCAAAAAGTAAGATATGAAAAATTCTCCAAGCAGAAGTTGGAATTGGAAGTGACATGTAGCTGCAAGCAAACTCGATATTTATGAATAAACAAAGTTGAAAGTGAAGTTTTTAGAAGCTGTAATATTTTCTGTTTGTCAATGCAGTCGCTTAACTAAAAGCCGCATTTTCAGTATATCCGTAAATTCTAATGTAACTAGAAAAGTAGAAGCTAGGAAACGTATATATAGCCTTCCTTCCTTCGAAAGTTGGAAAACCGCTACCCAAGCTTGTTGTCGTCCTTTATGTGGTCAGTTATCTGCCGATTTTCTAAATGACTACTTACAAAGAGAGACTTTATTTAATGGATATAAAACAAACCCATATGTTACTTCTGTTTTCCTCGAAAGGGATGAGCATAAACTGCCAGACTTATCACTGGTGGTAGTAAAGTAAAACTAAGCATGCAAAAATGCCACATGTTCATTTACTTCACATATACTTTTAGAAACTAGGATGAAGATAAAACTGAGCGAGTTTACTTTTCACTTAATCGTGGCTCTGTGATTTCATCGATTTTTTTACGCAGAGGAAAAAAAATGTGAATGTTGAATGTGATGCATGAAAATAGTTTCAATAAACCAGATTCTTCTTCACACTACTAACACTTGCATTCTGGCAAAGCGTTTAGGGGCCAATTAAGCTTTATTTGTTTTTGACGAGGAAGGAAGGGAAAAAAATTAAACAGTACCACTACAGCGTTGAATTTACAATCCCAAAGTACAGCGCCATAACGGAAGGTGATTAACAAATAGCAAACCGTAGATGTGAAATTACACAAGCTAAATTAATATATTATGCGTACCTATGAAGAAACGACAAGTATATTTACCGTATTTACACTAATTAGTGAGTATTCCTGGATTGATTTATGACAAACTTTATACACACACCAAATCACATATTTGTTTGACATTCTACATGTAATTTTTAGTTAGTCATCCTGTTGGGCTTCAGCGAGGATCGTATTTTCAGCGCGCACGATGAGTAACTCTTTGAATTAATTATATAATTTCATTATATTATGGTCCATTATTTGCTGTAGTTTTAGTTTTACTATACACAATTTATTGGTTAATATTTCACACTCTATTTTATATTATTACTTCACATATATACCCGCCTTAAAATGAAAAATAAAACAAAATTATTGTCACTGAATTTATCTCAATTCCAAAATTTCCGGAGGTGTCGGTCTCCCTTCACCCCGTTTCCCCGTTAAACTTCCTGACGGACTGGATTTGCCTGAACTTGTCGATGTTGAAGAAGATAATGAGCGCTCGAGAGCATCACTTTCTCGACGTAACACATTTGCCCTACTGCTCGTGGATCCTTCTGTTCCATTACTTAGCGTCGTCTTTGCAGTTGAGAATGATCTGTTACTTGTTATTGACCTAGTCAGTGGATTAATTATGAAACGGAGTCGTGGATGCCTTCTCAAGATGGAATTAGCTTGCTCTGGTCTTAGGGTAATTGCTATGATGAATCCTGTGGATCATTAGACAAGACAGAATAGCGCAATAAATACCAAAAACTTTTGCTGTTCTCTCGATTTAATTAGAACTGTTTGATGGGCAGCTGTGAGAGAAAAAACTAATTTTGCGTGCAAGACAAAACTCTAGGGATATCTACATGTCACATGCATCTTTGAGAAACAACAGCCTTGAGCTGTGGTCGAATGCATATAACATAGTATACTCCGATAAGTCAGCTCGCTTACGCTTCTACGAAAATTTCATGATGACCACTACCGCTGATTCTAATTTGTGTTGACATGAGATGAGATATACAAACAAGGACAGGGTCCCTATTCCTATTACTAGCACTTCTAGAGAGTCTTTCGATTCTAGAAAAAAAGTACATACTTCTGAAGAGAGGGTATTTGTTTTCCAAGGAATTTCTAATATCCGTTTTTAGGACGAAAATGATAAAGATTGCCACGGCCTGAAAGATATTTATCATGTCCAGTATTTTGAAGTAGATTGGGATATCGTTCCCTTGTTGAGTTGTTGACGAAATCACCTAAAAGACGAGTTTCTCATGAGTAAACATTTTCCGTTTAATTAGCTGAGGAGAAAGCAACTTACCTCAAAAACCCAAGGTAGGCCCATGACCAAAAACAATTTGGCGAATAGTATCATTCTAAAACAAAATGAGTTTTGAGGATTTCGTTTAGTTCAAAATAAGAAACTGGCTTTAAAAGATACATTTTGTTCTTACGACTGCTTTTGCTTTGCATTTTTTGAGCTACTCATGGTAGCAAATTTTGTACTTTGTTGGATTTTATACATAGTGTAAACTGTCACCGTAAAAAATACAAGATTGCATGACAGTAAAACTCCTGCAGGACCATGTAAATACGGTAGAGTTGCATAATTTCGATCTAAATAGCATGTTTTCTTTCCGTACTCAGGTACTATAATATCGCTATCCTGATCGTCTCTGTAAAAACACAATTTTTGAAGTGAACAAAAACACAATTCAAAGATACATTTGGTTGATAAGAGAGCACTCGCACCTGTAAAGACGATCTAGAGTTACTCCTATTGCTACAATTACTGTAGGGATTCCCAAGGAAAAAAGGTTGTAGGCAAAAAATTTCTTGATGCCTTTTGATTTTCCTCCAGTTGGCATAAGAGCTCTGAAAGATATAATATTAACAGGGTTGATGGACTATCAAACATTTCAAAGATATTTACCATATTATTGAACATTATATCGTTGGTAAAGGATTACCGAAAAGTCCACCATAGGTCGAAATTTACAGCACTCATGAAACAAAAAGAAGATAGGAAAAAGAAGTGGGCGCATACACCTGTAATCAATTCAATAACACTCTTATAGTTTTATTCTGCTACGTTTCTTAAAAAAATACTCACGCTCCACGGTATTATAAACAAATCTATTTACCTATAATGTAACAAAACGTTCCGCCACCATAAACTGCATCTTGATTTAAGGATAGGGAAGTGAAATGTACTGCTGAATAAACAAGGTACATAAAAAATAACGAAGTAAAGTAACAGAGAAGGGTCCAGCCATGGACATTCTGCTTGTCCCAGAGTAAAATGTATACGATGACAGTTATCAATAGGAAGAATGCTGCAATAACCATTGAAATTCCGTACAACTGCGATGTTCCAATGGACTAGGGAAAATATGTTGAAAGAGACATTNAATGTATACGATGACAGTTATCAATAGGAAGAATGCTGCAATAACCATTGAAATTCCGTACAACTGCGATGTTCCAATGGACTAGGGAAAATATGTTGAAAGAGACATTTGACATTATTATTGACTTTGATAAAAGTGGCGAAGGCAAAATGAAACTAAAGTAAATAACTTATAGTTAAAATATTATCTCCGCCTATTCATTCTACCTTTGGAAGTATTAAAGGAGGACCACAGTCCCAGACTATTGTATCTTGATAATTTCCACTGTATTGACCTTCACTGCTATCGGACCTCGTGAAAGATCCATCCACACAATATGTTCCTGGGGTGAAAGCCGCCCACTTCCTTCTATCAAACTTGTACCACGTTTCACCCGATTCAAGAATACGAAACCTTGCAAGTGATAGGAGCAGAAGCACACAAATTATTCAAAGTTAGCTGTAGCATGTACTTGATAAATATAAACCATTTAGGCTAGTGACACAAGTTATTTTGATGTATTTTGATGTAAACCTACGGTCGCTTCTTTTCATCCAAAAACGGTTTTAACATATGTATCGTTGAATCTTCCACACACCAATAGCGAGGGTGACTAATGACAATATGCGGTCGCACGTCTATAGGCTTTTTCTCCTTTACTTGAGAATAAATTTGTGGCGTCCATAGCTTCTCACCAGCAAATGTACATCGGGCAGGTCCAGATGGATACTCCGTAAGATCCCAAGCCTGTCCAATATCGCAACATTTGGGAATTTTTATAAAATGCGGCTGGCATATCACAATTTCCAGTTCCGTCTTGTCAATCCTGTAATAATGTCAGATTTTAATGTACACACACTCTACAGAAAAGGCTACAAAGCCTTACCTGTTAAAACAATACTCATCGGGATAAAATACATCAAACAAGTGACGAAGATAACCATTGACAGGGGTGAATACTGTGCTTTGAAGCTGACGTTTTCCAAGTGCTAATACAGCAGGTTCAGGTTGTAGTAGGGACACGTTGAGTGATAGAGTTCCATTTGGGCAAGTTATTCCACCTTGTTGCAACCTACACAATATGAACTTTTATATACATACCCATGCGTTATTGAACATGCATCAAGTTTTAAAGTCCACTGACTGGAAAAACATTCAAACATAATGTTTTTCAATCATTTGAATACCTAAACGTTTTATTCGAAGTTGTATTGCGATACACCCGTGATATTAGATGATCGGGCAACTTCAACGAACCCGGAAACACTTTATGTAATAAACTGATAGTAGCATCGTTATCCGGGGAGTTAAAGCAGGTACCATCAACTGCATCATATTGGGATTGCGAAGAGCAACATGTCTGCAAAGCAATTTCTGATCCGTCTTGTGCTGAAGTATACTTGGTAGTCGTTAAAGCACTAAACAATATGAGGAACACCACTTTTCCTAAAGCAATGACCGGAATGTCCTGGATGAACAGACTAGAAAATGAAAGTTGTTGCTGATGATGTATCCGGGATTGTTGCACCTGCTTCATGTTTATTACTATATTGGATTGATAAACATATTGGAATTTATGGTAGGAATACTAGGATACGATTTTTAAATTCTAATTTTTAGTTCACTTCACTTGGATGCCTTGCATAGTTGTCTGCTGTTGTGTCATACTTGAAGTTTATACTATACTGCAATGGCTTTATTCAAAGTTTGGTACAGTTCTTAGGAAAAAACTCAAACTCATTTGAAGATGTGCTAACTTGACACATATTGAACTACTACACACTACCCTACCTACGTTCCAGAGATTGATGTCTAGTGCCAAAAGATATGGTTAAGAGATCTCTTAATGCTGTGTAGTCCAGTTTAACACAGAAAACATTTATAGCTCAACTACATTATAACAATGCCGATTTGTGGAATTGCGTAAAACTCGTCTTTGTTCAGGTAGAGCATACCACATAATTGCATATGAATCGAAACTGAATGATTGGATGTGATGATAAGAGAATAACTAGCCACAGCAGGGAAGGATAACCGAGACACAAGAAGGTTAAAACTTTGGCGAAGCTATACTAAAGAATCTCACATTAACATGAAATGCACCCAGCTGAAACCGAGGTGTACAAAATTCGTTGGA
>JAHZNA010001189.1:0-22459 GCA_027743935.1 Sinodicranocentrus sp. ZH6
AAATTACTAAAGCTCCCCATTCGGGGAAATACTCCCTCATCTTATCAGCGCATATACTTGTTAGTAGCTTGCGGACGTTTTTCAAAGAGGGGTAACGAAAACGTCCATATGTCGTCCGAATGCGCTTTTGTGTTTATATCCATTATATATACGTCTCTATGCAAGGAATCATGCATCGTTCTTCACTATTTCCATTGCATTTTGTAATGAGTTTCAAATTGCTAAATTAACCACTCATTCAACTCAATGGTCAAGATATGTTAGTTATATATCGCGTATTCGCGAGTCAGATTTACGACATTGAAGGTAGTTGGAAGATGTGCTGAAGGGTACAGCAGAGAAATAGCTTGAGTTATCACTTTCACCTTTATCACATGAATATTTATAATAAATCGCATACTTATCTGTAAATTAAAGCTAGTCCTCTTGTTCCATCTGATTTTCCTTTTATGCTTGTGAAAACAAGAATTGAACACAGATGTGAAAGAAGTAAATCGATAACAGGGATATCATATTATTGATAACGATAACAACTCTTATATTGGTATGTGAAGAAAATGGGGAAAATGCAAAGCCGTTGGAATAAATGAAGTGCATGGATTTCCAATTATTAAACTAATTTATTTTAAATTTTAACATCTGAATGTCTAACATATGGAGTTCCAGTTAAAAATCAATTATCTTTCAAGCATCCTGCCTTCTACTAGCCAAACCAAGTCATTGATGATGATGAATGACCTTAACCATCCTGTTAATTCCTTTAATTATTCTCCAGAAACATAAACATAATTAGCTTACCTTCATTTCAACAAGAGTACTCAAATATTCCTGATAGCAGGATAGTGTTTGTCTACGAGTGTCTGCAACTTGATACCCTTCAAGAAATCCAGAGACTTGTATAATTGTCAAATACCCTTCTTAATGAGTGAGTAGTGCCAGACGGTAATTATGGTTAAGCTCCCTTTTGCACTACAATATATATCAGGGACTTCTGAAACCCACCCCATTTGTCAAATGGAAAGAAACACTTTCATTTTAAATTTTAATTACCTCTTGCATAAGGATCAACCATGTGCTTTATGTGGGCCAATCTTTCTCGCTTCTTATGATACAGAATAGCCGGTTCAGAATTTAAACAGGTTGCGTTGAGTTGTGCCATCGTCAATTTTTTTGTATCTTTTCAAGTTCAAGTACTAAAAAAATATTTAGCTAGTTTACTCTCAAAAATTTTTAAAAAAATAAAAACTTCATCCCGGAAATGGAGGAAAACAATGGGTTGAAAATGGAGCAGTGCTTCTTGTGCTTGAAAACCCTCGAGGATATTTCACCTGGAAGTTTTGATAAAATAAAGGCCTTTAAGATTTTATTAAGATATTTGGACATTGACATTTCGAAATTAGGAGGAAGTGAAGCTTCACATGGAACAAGGGAGAAAGTTAACTTTTCATTTTGTGATGAGTGTAGCCCCCTCATAAGTGATTTTCATGAGTGGTATAAAAATCTAAACTTTGCACTGTTTGGTCTTAATGAATGTGTTAAAGGAGTGCTTGACATTATTGAAGCTGATGGCCTTTGTCAAGGTAGAGATCAAGAAGACAACAAGATTTCTACTGTTACAAAAGTCCTGAGAGAGGAGACAAGGAGGCAATGTAAGTGTGGCAGGATTTAAAGTTAAAGTTTAAATAAAAATTCTCAATTATATTTTTATTTTATTTTAAACTAGGCCATGTTAAAATACGATCCTCATCTGCAATTCAACCAGAAAGTATCCCAATTTCTCAATCAATTAATAAGCCAACTGAAAATTCAGAAGAAAGTAACGTTCGGAAATATGTTGACGGAGGACCTGTGGCACCTTACAAGGAACGTGAATTTTTTGAATTTTCACATTCTCACGTTACCAAGGGGCCAATCTCAATAAATAACTGGAATCCTGCCGTACCTTTCAATTCAACTACAACGTTGGGAAATATACCTGAAATGAGGACCGAGACGGAAGAAACTCTTCCTGGACCTTAGTTAAAATACGATCCTCATCTGCAATTCAACCAGAAAGTATCCCAATTTCTCAATCAATTAATAAGCCAACTGAAAATTCAGAAGAAAATAACGTTCGGAAATATGTTGACGGAGGACCTATGACACCTTACAAGGAACGCGAATTTTTCAAGCTTTCACATTTCCAGCTTTCTAATGAGCCAATCTCAATAAATAACTGGAATCCTGCCGTACCTTTCAATTCAACTACAACGTTGGGAAATATACCTGAAATGAGGACCGATACGGAAGAAACTCTTCCTGGACCTTTTCAGTCAAGTATATTAGCATGTGGAATGAGAAAATTGAAAAAAATAAACAGGTTCACATGTAATTTTTGTGACTATGAAGCGAAAAAGAATAATGAAATTAAAGAACATTCCATGAGAAAGCATGCCTTTCAACTTTACTCCAACAAGTTACCCCCTTCCGCCACCGAGGATGAACTAGAGCTCGCAATTCGTGACATTGTCACATCTCCTGAAGTTATTCCAGGGNCAAGTTACCCCTTTCCGCCACCGAGGATGAACTAGAGCTCGCGATTCGTGACATTGTCACATCTCCTGAAGTTATTCCAGGGTGCGATTGGTGTTCACAGGGATTCTCAAGACGGGATAGAAAACGATTTCACATATTAAAAAATCATTTCACCCAAATAATTCAGATCCTTCAAAAAGGTCCAGCTCCTCAGGGAAAGCCACAACCAAATGGGATCTCCAAAGCCAACAAAATTTCCGTTGACATTCAAACCTTTTACAAATGTAACTTTTGTGAGTTCACTTCCGCCATCAAGAGAGACGTCAGTTTTCACATGGGTGATTCTCATATGGTGCAATCTCTACACGGAAAAGTGCCCCCGGAGGTGACCGAAGGCGAGCTGAAGTTTGTAGTGAACAAAATTCTGAACATGGCTTCAACGCAGAGTCGCAAGAGTTGCAAGAGGACTGGAATTCGCCAATATGATGCATTTGTTTGTCCTTACTGCCACTGCTCAACAGTGAAGGACCAAGGACGACCTCGGCTTCAACTTCATATTTTGGAGGTTCACATTGATAAAGTATTGGACGTCTTAAAGATCACGGGAGCGAAGTGCACGGGAGCCGATAATAATCACTAGAAAACTATCACAAAGACAGTGACAGAGTGACACAACAAGTCAAGCTCCGTGTTCATGGAACAGAGAGAGAGCCTTCAAAAATGTCGGTATTGCACTGACCACTTCGAAGGTTTGGAACTTGTCCGTCATTTCAAATGTGAGCATACAGCAGTCGTTTACAGAAATTTATTCCCCCAGAAAATAACGCATGAAATGTTCGAAATTACCATTCGCTCGTTTATCAAGTGTACTCCAGGAATAACCAGTTATTTGTGTGACCTTTTCAACAATATATTTTATACTATTGGAGACACCAAAATGCATCTCATGGAGGAGCACAAGTCTGCAGTAATCGAAAAACTAAAACCCGTTTCACCCCACTTGAACGAAAATCACGTCGTTGTGGAGTGGATTCTCAACAAAAGGTCACAAACAAGGGTCAAAATTCGTTGGCGAAAATTCCGCCAGGAGTGAATGCTCGTCAGTTTGAGCGTACTGTTCAAGAGGAACTTTCAAAAGCGATGGTGCTTTTCAAAGAAACAAACGGATTTCAGAAAGGTTACATAGTCTGCATGCATTGTACTTTAGACTTTAACTTTCCCATCTTAGGTAGGATGCATATTTTGTGGTTTCACTTTCATTGTGACCAAGTTGTCTTGAGTTTAGAAAAGAGTGAAATGATAGTGATAACAAATCTTGTATTGGAATGAGGAGAAAATGTAAAAAAATGCAAAAGCCGTTGGAATAAATAAAGTGCATTGATTTCCAATCATCAACCTAATTTATTTTAAATTTTATAAACTTCTAGAGTTCCAGTTAAAAATCGATTATCCTTCAAGCATCCTGCCTTCTAATTAGCAAAACCAAATAATTGATGATGACCTTGAGCATCCAGTTAATTGCTTTAATTATTCTACAGAAACAGAAACAGAATTAGCATACTGTCATTTTAAGGAGGGATTTCTAACCTGTTCAATGTTCCAGGTAGCAGGAGTACAGTTTATTATGTACTTAAATTTATATTACCATATTGAAATGCGTTCAGCCAAAAATATATTTTCTTGTGAGAAACACACCTGGATTTTCTTCTTAGCATTAACTTTCCCTTTAACCTTACAAAAGCTCAAACTCAACTGTCGCAACACTTCACATTCAGAAGTGCAAACAACTTAATTAGTTTTACCTTGCAAATCCTCATCCATCTCAATTTGTTTTTGTTCTTTTCTCTTGGCTATAAATGGATGAGCACGTGCTCAAATTCATTTCCATAATATGTCAAACCTCATAATTAATATCTAATTACTATTTTATGTAAATATTCTCAAATACATGCTTCCCCCTAATCGCAGAGCCTTGCCCATAATGAGGGTCTACAGTCCCAAAATATGTGATTTCTAATTTAATGACTTGTAACCTAAGATAATATATTTAATTATCGTCAGGCTCCGCTCACATGTACAGTGTGCATATTACTTATAAATACGTATTCACTTAAAATGCATGGGACTTTTTAATTACTTAAGTAGGGTCACTTTTACCATACCCCATAAATCAAAGAGAGAAAAATATCCCTTATTTTAATGACTTAAATCAACTTCCCCAAACAAACAAAAGGGAAGCAGGAAGCTAATGTATATTTTCTAAGAAGTGTGAGGTGACCTTCATAACAAAAAGGAAAGGAAAACAAAAATGTCATGTTTTGCTCAAAACAATCTGGTCCCGTCCTTCACGAGGATTATATCATGACTTTTTTGAGACGTAGCATGCTTTTCTTATAATGCCCTCTTGTCCACATTCAACTTATTGAGATGAAGCTACACTCTCTGCACTAATGCAAGGATAGGTTTTAACTTGAAGATGTGCTCCTTCATTTTCAACAAAGACAAAATTCCAGCATTCTGCCAGTGCTCTGCACATTGTAATGTATTTTCTTGAAGACCTCAAAGAAAACGTTTATTTACATTCAGCCCGGCATTCCCTTCGAACAAGTTTGCCGAGCTGTTCTTCGAGTACCCTAATTTGCATTGACAATCTTTCTCATTAAAAAATTTAAGTCATCACGCTCTTCCATTTATGGTCAAGCTTCCTTCCTCATCTTCCTCATTCCCATGCTGTCTCTGTCTCCAGCCAATGCAACTCAATCCATAGAAAGGTAGACAAAAAAGGAGCATACTGTCCTGCATGAGGAGAACCTCTTTTGTGACAATTTTTCTTATGCACTTCACACAGGATATCTTGCTCACATTATAATTCTCTCAAAGGAACCTGACATGCTGTCTCTGTCTCCAGCCAATGCAACTCAATCCATAGAAAGGTAGACAAAAAAGGAGCATACTGTCCTGCATGAGGAGAGGAGAACCTCTTTTGTGACAATTTTTCTTATGCACTTCATACAGGATATCTTGCTCACATTATAATTCTCTCAAAGGAACCTGTACTAAAAATGGATCAGGTTCGAACTCTTGAAGCGAGCAAGAGGGGCTATTCGTTTTGCACGTTACCTCGAAGGAAAGACACCTTGCAAGGGATGGTCGTGAAATGATATAAAAGTATGCAGCTATATACATATATGCATATTTTTTGGTAATATTATTTTTGACTTCTGACTCATTTGTTTTTTTCAGTGTCCCAAGCCCGGCAGTCAGTTTGTGCTGCTCGAGTTGAGCTCGTACATTTTTTCGTATAGAATAATATTTCTCAATTTTTTTAATGAATTGAATTGGCTAGAATTGGAAATACTATTGACTTGGTAGTCATGGAGGAAAATATTGGAGTGAAGATGGAGAAGTGCTTTTTGTGTTTAAAAACATTCAGGGATAATTCTCCTGGGAATAATGTCGATAAGGGGATTGCCTTCAAGATGCTATTGAGATTTTTGAAAGTAGACGTTTCAAAATTGGCAGGAAGTGAAGCTTGTGATGGAATAAGGGACAGAGAACATGTGACATTTTGTGAGAATTGTAGTCCCCTTATGAGGGATTTTTATGAGTGGTATAAAAATCTTGACTCTGTACTCTTGTGTCTTAATGAATGTCTTCATGCAGTGCATCAAGTTCTGGAGAAGAGTGAAAAGTGTAAAAGTGGAGTGTTTGGCGATCAAAGTGCTCCAGAAAGGTTTTCAAGCTTCTCTGGGATTTTGAGAGAGGAGACAAGGAGGCGATGTAAGTGGAGCAATTAAATTCAAGACTAGAACTCAATTATCCTATCAATTGATTTTAATTCATATTTTATCTTTTCAGGTCAACTTAAAATAAGATCATCACCTTTTGTTCAACTTGAAAATGTTAACGCGGTTTCAATTACAAGTGAAGAGAATGAAGATGCAATGGTCGTAGAAAGGCCGGTATCACCCCAGCAGGATGAGGACCTACACGATCCCCTTCCAGATTCTATGATTGCAGAAGCACCAATAACTTGTAATAATGAAGATGCAAATGACGTAGCTATCAACACAGCCTCCATGACATGTACATTATGTAACCAGGAATTCAAGAATAAAAATAGCGTTCGAGAGCATTCTCTTCGAAAACACGCCTTTCACCTCTATTCCAACCAGCTACCCCCGTCAGTCACTTCAGAACAACTGGAACATGCTATAAATTCCATTGCTAAAAGTGGTCAAGGCGTCAAAGGCTGCTTAAGGTGCCCAACAAGGTTCCGAAGGTCGGGTGAGAGAAGACTTCACATTTTGAAAAACCATATGCCACAAATTATTCAAATGCTTGAAGGAAACTCTTCCGAAAGCCTTGAAATCCCCTGCCTCAAGCCCTTTTCCAGCAGGAAAAAACTTTCAAGTCGCAAAATAGCCCATCAACAAAGAAGAAGACGAATTTTCTCTCGACCTTTTGATTCAAGAAGCATCTCTTATTTTAAATGTAAATTCTGCCCTCACTCCTCCCCCGTCCAGAGAGACATCCGTGTTCACACATTTAATCTTCACATGATCCAAGCTCTTGGTGAGAGACTCCCGCAAGGGGTGAAGGAGGAAGAGTTGAAAGCTTCAATGGCAAAAATTCTGGCTTCTGCTAAACAGCCACATTACAATACACCTCAATCAGATTTTGATTGTCCTTATTGCTCATTAGTGAAGGGCACAACTAGACTTCGGCTACAACTTCACATTCTGGAAGCTCACTTGGAAAAAGTATTGAGCATATTGAAGCCCGTCATTGACGAATTCGCGATTCCAACTGAAGCCAAAAATGGAATGATAAGTCCTTTGAAAGAAGTGCTGCCTGCAGCCGCGACGGAAATGAAGTCGTCTTCTCCATCTCCTTTAAAACCTAATCACGCTAGCTTGTCAAAATGGAGAATGGCGGAAAATGAATACTCCTTTGAAAACGTTCCCAGTGACCTGCACATTTTGCAACCATGAAGCACAAAACCACGGCCGACTTCGACTACACAAAATGAGAAAACATACTCTCCAACTATTTTCCAACCAGCTACCCCCAAACACCAGCTCAAATCAACTAGGAACAAGCTGTTCATAAAATTGTCACAAATCCTCAGGGATTTCTTGGATGTAATTTATGCTCCAGAGGATTTCGAAACGTGGATGAGAAAAGACTTCACATTTTGGCTCGCCATTTTCAGCAAGTGATTCCTCTACTTGAAGACCATTCTGGGGAGGAAATGGTTCCCAAGCCAAAACCCAGCCATTCCTGTCCCACACTTGGATGTGCTTTGTGCTCCAGAGGATTTCGAAACGTGGATGAGAAAAGACTTCACATTTTGGCTCGCCATTTTCAGCAAGTGATTCCTCTACTTGAAGACCATTCTGGGGAGGAAATTGTTCCCAAGCCAAAACCCAGCCATTCCTGTCCCACTTGTTTGAAGTCATTTGACAACAGAGGGAAACTTTTCTTTCACAAAAGAACTCATCTCAAAAGACGAGCAAGGGTTATCCAGTCTAAACAAGGGGCAAACTTTAAATCCTCTGGAAAACATTTCAACGTTGCTTGCCCGTTTTGCTCTTTTACAACCAAGGAAAATTCTCTCCTTCGAAGACATTCTTTACGGAAACATGCTTTCCAACTGGTTGCCCAACAGCTACCTCCTTTCACCACTCCAAACCAACTAGAAAAGGTTATCAGTGACATGGCGAAGTTACATCAAGGAATGGTAGGATGCCTTTGGTGTGCGAGAGGATGCAGTAGACAAGATGATAAGCGGATTCACATTTTGAAGTGTCATTTGGAACGAATTATTCAACGTCTACAAAATACACCAATCCCTCCAAATGGGATCTTGCAAATGGAAAACTTATCCAGTTCCAGTTTTCATGAAAATCCTCCTCCCCCAAAAACCAGTCATTTCTGCTTCACATGTCAAAAGTCATTTTCAAACAGAGGGAAGCTACTCCTCCACAAAAAGACTCATCAACAACACAAAGCTAAAGGAAGAGGACCCAAAAACCGCGCCAAGTGTGACTTTTGTGATTACACTGCCAGCTCCAGAACAGACGTTAATGTTCACATGTATGCTTATCATGCATTTCAAATCCTCACAGACAAAGTTGGCCCTGGGGTGACGGAGGGTCAATTAAGAGCAACAATGAAAACAATTCTGGACAAAGCTCAACGACATATGAAGAAGAAAGATAAATCTACATATTTAGCTTGTCCTTACTGTCCAACAGTGAGGCACCGAGGTAAAGGTCGACTCCAACTTCACATTTTTGAGATTCACATTGACAAAGTATTGGAAACCCTAAAGAGCATCGTAGCAGAGTGGACCGAAGATGACGAAAATAGGTCAAAAGGGGTAGTGAAGCCTCAAAAGGAAAAAGTCATTCCAAAATGTCCCCATTGTGATATGACTTTTACCGTAGTGAGAAACTTGAAAGAACATTTGCTTCATGATCATGGAAAAGGGGGTCCTCAAAAATGTCCTTATTGTACTTATCACTTCAGAGGGAAGAAATTTGACCATCATTTGAAAGTCTGTTCATACAGCAGCATTTTTCAGGAATTTACTCCCTCCCAAGATAACTGATGAAATGTTCGAAACTACCATTCGCTCTTTTATCAAACGCACACCAGGAACAGCAGTATATTTGTGTGACCTTTGTGAAGAAAAATGCCATAAAATTGGGGACACAAAAATGCATCTCATGGAACACCACCAATCTACTATAATCCAAAGTCTTCAAACTGCTTCAAATTCTATAAAAGAGAATCAACTGGATATGAACTGTCAACAGGAGAGCTCCCACAAGGGGTCAAATCCTCCAGAAAAGGTTTCCCCAGGATTGAAAGCTCATGAGTTTGAAGCTGCCATTCAAAATGTGCTTTCAAAGGCGAGAGTACTTTTCAAAGAAGACAACGGACTTCATCAAGGTTACATTGGATGTCCACATTGTGCTCTGGACTTTGTACATCTTCCCCAACTGAGGATGCACATTTTGTGCTCCCACTTGAACAAAGTTGTTTCCTCTCTTGAGAAGAATAAAGGGGGTCAAAAGGTCACAAAGGAGAAACTGGAATTTGTCACTGCTCTTGGGCTGAAGAAAGTTTAGTTTGGTTTTCAAACGATTAGTTTAAAATTGCAATATAATTTTTTTGATAAAAATAACAGTAATTTAAGTAACCATGATAATATTATCATACCAAATACAAACAATTGTTTGTAATGAGATCATCCTAATAAATAACTTTTATTTCTTTTCTTGAAATATAACATCATTAAATGTTGCGGCTTCATATTTTTTGACCACCGGATGTACAATTGATAACAAAAAGTTCGCATTCCGTCCTGCATTTTTGCAATTATAAGAAGGGATTTTTCGTAAATACAATTCACATGAGGTATCTTCTCCACATTACATTTTTAGGTTTTTGGTTAGTTCGTTTGCTTGATTTGATTCATGAAGTTGAGCAATTTGCTCGTGGATTAAAAAAAATTATATATATCAGTTAACGGAGAAAATTTGAAGTGAAAATGAAGCAGTGTTTTTTCTGCTTAAAAGTACGCAAAGAAAGTTACCCTCGAGGGAATGAGGGCGATATTGAACTAGCTTTTAGGATGCTACTACGCTATTTAAATATAGATATTTCGAAATTGACATTAGCAAAAAGAGAAGTCATTGAGAATGGCAAGGTGACATTTTGTGACAGGTGTAGTCCTCTCATTAAAGAGTTTTACGAATATTACAAAAGCTTTGACTATGCACGTCTCTGCCTAAATCTCTGTCTCAATGCCTTTCTAAATCTCATGGAAACAAAAGAAGGGTCAAAAGGGGAAAATAAATCTGAAAGAATTCCAACCACTTTGTCCAGTTTCAATAACATCTTGAGAGATGAGGCAAAGAAACAATGTAAGTTGTAAAAATTATAATTATAATTTCATTTTCTAATTTTGCAATCCATAACGAGATTTTTTGTTGTTGCTAGGCAACCTCAAAATACTGTCGAGACCGGTTGTTTCTTTAGAAAACATTTTTATTTACACTGAAAATGATTCCACAGAAACACCCCTTCCGCCGACCCCGTCGGTTGTTAATTCACATTTAAAGTCCTCTTATTCCTGCTCCACATGCCAAAAATCTTTTAGCAACCGAGGAAAATTTTTTTTACACAAGAAAGTCCATCAACAAAAACAACCAAATATATCCCATCAAAAAAAGGGAATTCAGCATCGCGCTAAATGTGACTTTTGCGAATTTACCGCCATTTCCAGGAGAGACGTCAAAGTTCACAATATGGATTGTCACATGGTCCGATTCCTGGCAAATAAAGTGCCCCATGGCGTGACACAAGTACAGTTGAAAGCATCAACGAAAATAATTATGGATAAGGCTCCCCGTNGAGAGACGTCAAAATTCACAATATGGATTGTCACATGGTCCGATTCCTGGCAAATAAAGTGCCCCATGGCGTGACACAAGTACAGTTGAAAGCATCAACGAAAATAATTATGGATAAGGCTCCCCGTCGAAATTACCCGAATCCTAAAATCACATGGAAATATTTTGGATGTCCTTATTGCCCCAAGGTGAAGCAACCAAATAGACCTCGGCTTCGACTTCACATTTTGGAAGTTCACTTTGATAAAAAATTGCAGACATTGAAGACCGTCATAGCAGAAAGGACCCAATCCAAGGAAACTTCTGTAAAAACTGGGAGGAAAACTCTAGAGATAAATAAACGCCTTCAAAAGTGCCCCCATTGCTTCAACTGCTTCAGAAAAAATTTACTTGTTCATCATATGAAGTCAGCTCATGCAGCACAATACTTTAGAAAATGCCTTCCTCCCCAGACAACTCAAGAACTGTTGAAAACCACCATTGCATCTTTTATAAAACGGAAATCGTCTAAATATTTGTGTACTATTTGTTGTAAAAAATTTCATAAAATTGGCGACTCAAAAATCCATCTCATGGAAGACCATCGCTTTACAATCATCCAAGAACTAAAATTAAATTTAACCCAAGAGAACGAAAATCAAGTGGATGTGCAATGTCCTCAAGATAACTACAAAGTTTTAGAAGTTCCCTCAGAAATAAAACCCCCTGGATGGAAGGCTCATCAGCTGGAAGCTGCTATTCAGGATGTACTTTCCCAAGCGAGAATTGTCTTCAAAGAAGAAAATCGAGTTCAAAAGGGCTTCATTGGATGTCCTCATTGCACCCTTGACTTTATCCAACTCGCCGACCTCAGGATGCACATATTGTCTTCTCACCTGGATCAGATTGTCTCTTGTCTTGAAAAGTATAAAAGGGGTCAACAGAGCACCCAAGAAAAAGTCAGTTTCATTCATGCTCTTGGGCTGCAACTGACTGCGAAAAACCCTTGAAACTTGAACAGTTATTTAAACCACCACAGTTCATCTAGTAAATCTAGTAAATTGAATCTAGCCTGTTTAGTAAATCTAGAGATTTAATAAAATACACTTCACTAATCGTAAATGATGTATTATATATTAGCAAACAAATACTTTATTTGCCATGTTGGAGTAAATAACCTTTTTAAAATAAATATTCATATGCGTGATAGTTTATTCCAAAATATTTATAAGGTACAATAAGTCATTTTAATTCGCCGTCATTGTTAAATGTTGTTGTCAAAAATACAAATTGTTTCCATAAAACCGTCACATGATAATAATAAAAAGATTTAACAAACGTAAGGAGTCAGTCAGTCAGTATCTAGGTTAAAATGTTGGGATAATGTTTTAAGTGTGGTTAAAGTGTTTAAATTTGCGAGCTACACTTACAACGAGATGGTCACAAAATATCACAAAGCTTGGGCCCAAGAAATATCAAAACATACGTAACTTAATATGGGGAACTCAACATATACACCCCGACATACATATAATTAATTACATGCAAAAAATCTTGTTATATTTAATCAGAGATGGGTGCAATTGTAATGGAAATTGAAGATACAGTAATTCAGTTACAATTAGTGTAATTGATAATTGTAATTTAGCCTCATAAATATTTCATAATGTAATTTGTAACGAGTAATTGTGATTTATATATTGTACAGTCGGTAATTGATACTTTGTAATTGACTATAAATTACAAACTTGAATAATTCTTAATGATTACAGTTAATTGTACCTCCAAGTACAAAAAAAGTGTGATTTTTGAGTAACTTTTGAACAATTACACATCGGAATAGTGTTAGTGGGGTAAAAAGGTTATTTTCCACCATCAATCTGAACGGAAAACAGTATACGTACCAAATGCATTGATTTTATTGACTCGTGTGAATCGTAGGTTAACTTTACGTGAGTTTTACGTACTGGAATAGTAAACTATAATCAATATGATCGCGATTTTCTTAAAAAATGTTTGGAAAATTTATTCTGCAATAAATAAACAATGATGTTTTAGTTAAGTGCATAGTGGTAACTTTTTATAATCGTTGGTGCTATTAATTTTTCCATATAATGAATTTACGTTATTCAGTTACGCAATTTGTAATTGTAATTAACGAAAATGTAATTTTGTAAAAGTAATTTGTAATTGTAAGTAGAAGAATTTTCATGGGCTCACAATAAATTAATGCTTCTCTGTGTTTCTGTCATCCTTTTAAACATTTGAGCTTTCGAAATAATTTTGTATCGTAAATAGCGTTGGATTGACTTATTAAAAGTTATTGTAACATGTATTTTGAAACAAGATTTTGCTCATTAGTTATTTTTTCTTTAAAATCAAAATAAAAGTTAAATTAGACCACAATCTTGAATTTCAGTATATCAAAAACATGAATTTGATTACGTTACGATCATTGAGAAAACCCCGGACAAACTGGCTGTGGTGAGTCTTGCCATTTTTATTGGATTTGTTTTTGTTGTTTCCAGATAGACAGATTGATAAATTTTAATGAAAAGGATATAACTACTTTGCATACAATCTTCAATACAAAAATATTCAAGAACCAAAAGCATTTAAATTTGAAATCCTTCGTTTTTTACTTAAATGCTAACTGAACGGTTGACATTGATTGATTATCTACAAAGGATAATGATACAGGAAAACAATATTTAAAACGAAGAACATCGGAATTGAGTAATTTGTGTTTCAATATCCTTGACAATAATTACACTCTATTGTACATAATATATAAACATCGAATGACATATGAGACATATCCTACACTTCCTGTTTTCACTCTTTTATGTACTATATCTAAAATATGTATTGAGGAAAAATATTGTCTTCCGCGTTTTTTGTACAAGTATGGTCTTACAGCTGTCCCTTCGACACACACTTTGTCAACAGTTTGGCAAAGCAAATGACACCACTTTCTCTGCCAGTATCCTAAAGAACAATAGCGGTTCAATAATGTACATTTATTGGCATTGAACTTTCTGGAACCGTTAAATAATGTTGACATAAAACTTGCAGACTGGTATACATGCAGCATCATCCAAGTGCATATCCGGTATTGATTGCATTAGTATTTTCGCGGACTCATATCCTAAGTGCAGTTGTAAAGTTTGGATTTGGATTCCAGCCAGAGTCAACTTGGGTCAAGCACTGTTTATTCCTTGCATTCTTTTCTGTTAAGAAAAACTGATTACGGATATCCATATTATCAGCAAAATATAAAATAGCAATTTAAATAAATCCAGAATTTAAAGTCTTGCTTATTAAGGAATCCAGCTTAGAAGCTGTATTATTAAAATGTTTAGAGAATGAAAAAGATTTTTTTTGCCACACTCATCAACAAATGCAAAAATTATTTAAGAAAAACTTGTCAGAGATTCTAAAAGTGATCCAAATAATCAGTGGTTATACTATGAAGTAGGGAAAGTCTAAGGACAAACCATGTAGCAATCTGTTTTTCATTTCAATGTTATTAATTAATGAATGAATGACTAATATTTGGCATACTCAAAACCTAGGTAATATCTGTTTTATTATGGTATTGCTATATATATTGAAATACCTCAACAAATAGGCGAGCTAATCTGTGCATTAAAAATCCAGAAATAGAGATGATGGAGATTTAAATGGTCTTGTTTAACGGAAGAAAATATCATCTCTAGTACACAACGAGTGGCCAAAGTTAGAAATATACAACTGTACAGTTAACAAATAAACTGAAGGTATCTACATAAACTTTATTTCTTAGAGGTTGTATAAGTTAACCTCAGTAGTGTACACGATCAATTATTAATAATACTACCAATAATAAGTTGCCCATTTTATTATTTAATAAATTTAGAAAGTCATTTGTTCTATTCTGAATAATTGGTTAAAGGTAACAATCAAAACTTTGGACAGCTTCAAACTAGATCAATCTTCGAGAAAAATGCAAAAATCATCGACAAATTGGATTTCCAATTGTCTCAAGCACGGCATATCCGGAAGGAATCAATACAGTTAATCAGTTTTACTATATGAACTATGAACGTGTCTGCTTTAAGTAACAACTGTAGAAATAATGAAGCTGCTACAACGTATAACATATTGGAAAACGTAATCAAATCAGACTTCTCAAAGGCAATCAGATTAATTTCTTGATATTGAATAACCTAATTCGGTTGCACAAAACTATCTGCAGTCATACAAGGTAAATCACGGAATTGCATGTATTCAATAATCAAACTTAAATGTGTTTTTTATTTTTATTAACTGCGAGTTTATGTGATTTTGTTGGTCTCTGTTTACGAATAACACGCAATCAAACGCGTCGAACTCAGATGCCAATAAATACATACAACGTTGATTTTGAGGTTTAAGCGATGGGGAAGGTGCACACAAGCTACAAGAAAGCCTAAAAATGGAAACCCCTGGTAAACCAGGAATCGCAGGATTCGGCGAAGTCTGCAAAGCTCATTTAAACGCATCCAGAACAAAGCTAATATGATTTAAATCGGACGAAAAATATTTTACAAAACCTTTTCTAGAAACAGTATTGTGAAATCTTGTAGTTGAAAGTTCTCGTAGAGTCAAATTACGCGAATAGTTTTAGTCTAATATGAACGTCAAATATGCGAATATGCGTTCATGATTTTGACGAAACTGATTGTAGATCAGCCTAACAACATTATTAGTAATAGCAGCGTGAACGTAGAATTTCAAGTATTAGTGGATAAGCTAAGTGAAAGTATTGAAGTCCACATAGTCAAAAAGCAAGAAAGGTACAACAACATTATGGTGTAATTCGGCAAAATATTACTCATGAAGCGTTTTCGGAGTAACCAAACTCATTTCTTACATGCTGTTTATAGGATAGTTTTCGGTGAGAAAGCTTTTTCACTTTGTAGAATAATAATAATAATAATAATAATAATAATAATAATAATAATAGAAAGTTAATTCACAAACGTAATAGAAAGCGGATTTATATAAAGCTTATTAGACAGGTTTTCTGTTAAAGTTTATAATTATAAAAATAATTTTCATTAAATACCTGAAGATGGGTGTTGCTGATACAAGGCCTGTGTTCGAATTTAATCCAATATGCAACACAACACAAAGTACAATTAGACTGAAATCAATTGACGAACTGACTACACTGACGAATAATTGGTTAAATCTATCAATTTAATAGCCTAACTAAACGCCAACTAAACTATCGATTGTCACACAAAATTCAGTTCGTTCTCCAATGTTAACAACAAACCGACTTAATTATTATCCACTTAAAGCCGTTAAACAATTTAAAGTCAGGACAAACTCCATAAATCATCTTGATCTTACAAGGACATAAATTAAACTTCCTTCCTCGACTCTCAACTCAACACTCACTACTAACATAAATTTGCCACACGGCAAGACTCCCAACCAATTGCATAATACATATAAAACTACATACACCTCGAGCTCAAGAATATGGCAATTTCATACACAATACAATATTACGGAATTACAGCTCGAACTTCATAAATTTAAGTGCCTGCTTGCCACTTTACCCAATTCTATGAGCCGGCGTTCGTGGACAATGAGCTCAATTGAACAATTTTAGAACGATTATCTACAACAACACGATTCATGATATGATGCAATATATTCAATTAGAGTTTGTTGTATTGATGATGCCCCGGCTGAGTTATTTATCATATAAAATTTGTCGGTTAAAAAATTGGCTTATAACGCAGGTACCTTCACCTTCACCAATACCCTCTTGGCGCAATGAAAAAATGTCTTTAGATTACAAATCTGGTCCTCGGCCATATAAAGTTTCTAATAGACAGATTATGACAGTTTCTGAACGTATTATAGTATTTCGGCAATGCATACAAACACAGTAGAAAAACTATATCATTAGCCGATTTAAAACACTGGAAACTAACTAGTTTAAAACTTTTCCATCTGTACGTTAGCCACAAAGCCTAAAAAGGCGTTCGTTCGAAAGTAAAATAAAATAATTATTTGTTTCTTTATTCTGCATGTCATGTCATATTTTTTGTTCAAAAAATTGGGGAAGAATTCCGAATGCGCATGCGTTATTTTTGCTTATTGTCATGACATGCATGCATTCACCACAACAGTGGCACCGTGTGCGTTTGAATTTGAAAGCTATTTGCAAGTATACAAGCGATTAGTTAGAGGTAATAACTTGCATATTTCTCAAGTTGTTAAACGTCTAAGCGAAATCAATTGTTGTGGATGACTAAAACTAGCTAAAGCTAGACTAGTTCTAAAGTTGGTTCAAATGTTTATGCTTTAATTAAAGATAATCAACAGTTTTTTATTCATAAGTCTGGAAAAATCTGTGTCCGAAAAATTTCAACCAAACTTTTGTCTGTTACCTATTTTAAAGCGGTAATCAATATCAAAGAGTATCCTTTTAAAGGTAATTAGTATGTTTATATTACGTATATAATTACGGGAAGTCTCATATTATAGAATTTAATGAGTTATTTTTAAAACATATGTTTCTACCTGATACGGATAAATTGTTCTTTATTAGATTGAGTTAATAAACCGATTAATTAATTATTGCATCTCAAATTAATTAATTAATTTCGGCTAAGCCTATTTTAAACGATAAAGATAGTTTATTTCGCATGTTGTTTTCTGCTTGCCCATCGAAATCCATTACCGGCCTTGCATCAATATTCATTTAAAACAAGTGAGTATTAGTTCATGGTGCCACCTTTTCTATGCAGGACACGACACGGCAGATAGCAATTTAAATAAATCCAGAATTTAAAGTCTTGCTTATTAAGGAATCCAGCTTAGAAGCTGTATTATTAAAATGTTTAAAGAATGAAAAAGATTTTTTGCCACACTCGTCAACAAATGCAAAAATTAAATGCATCTCAAATTAATTAATTAATTTCGGCTAAGCCTATTTTAAACGATAACGATAGTTTATTTCGCATGTTGTTTTCTGCTTGCCCATCGAAATCCATTACCGGCCTTGCATCAATATTCATTTAAAACAAGTGAGTATTAGTTGATGGTGCCACCTTTTCTATGCAGGACACGACACGGCAGTTACAGCGTTCAGCTGACGATATGTTTCACGTTCCTGCGCCAGAAATCCTTGCCAGCAGTGGAAAAGATGCTGGAAAGGGGCTTATTTTGACATTATGTCAATGCTGGTTATATATCTTTCCATCAAACTTGTATCGCTGGGGGTACTCAGTGAATGTTTAGCTGTTTTGAAATTGAAATTAAAATTAATATTTTCTAGTAGTATTGAGCATTTTAAATTTAAGAGAAGAAGCTGTTTGCTCAAATTGCCAATTTGTTTTTTGGCTGTTTAATGTTTTCACTATCACTATATATGGGCCATGTTTTAAGTGATATAACAGCTATTTTTATTAGCCAATCGGATATTCCATAAATAATAATTCATATTAATGATGTGACTTCATGTCAAAATCCAAAAAACATTAATTTAATAAGGATTCAGCGTGTTCAGACGTAAGATGTTACTTGTGAGAAAACCCAGAAGACCATATAATTTACAAATGCATATTTCATTTATATTACAAAGAAGAGTTAAAACAGGAAGTGTGGAATATGTCACATATGTCATTTGATGCTTAAAGCTACCGTACAATTAAGTGTAATTATTGTCACGGAAATTGGAACACAAATTACGCAAGTCCGATATTCTATCGTTTTACGTAGTGTTTTCCTCCGTCATTATCCATTGAAGATAATCAATCACTGTCAGTCGCTTTGTTGGGATTGAAGTAAACTTAATTGCTTTTGGTTCTTTTATATTCAAGCATTTTTCTGTGGAAGAGTGTTTGCAAGGTATATATTCGATGTTATAACGTTGCCAAACTACATCGCCAAATTCTTTTTCCACGCCAGCTTTCTCTAGACTAAAATTTAATCTTGACCCAGCAACATTTCATTAGTATCAGAGTTACCAGTGAGCTTCAAAATTTAAATGAAATTTCCAAGATATTCTTGATTCACGAATGTTGTATATTATCAAGTATATTATATTACTGTCAATTCGACTCAATCAAACTAGATTCTTTACTAGTGTCACACCTCCTTGCAAGTGTTTATTTAAAACCCGACATTTAAATTTATTGTTAGCCTGCATAAAAAATAAACAAGCGTAGTTTGTGAGTGTTTTTGCAAATTCAAGTGAGAAAATAGTGATATTGGCCATTCTTGACTCTGTTAGCAAAACTATTGTTATTGTCAACAAGTGGATACTAAAATATCGAATACCATTACCAATATTCTCAAAAGCTTTGAAGGAGACAATTTGAATTTCAAATATTACATTTTTAATGCAGCTTTTCTTGCCAGTTATCAATATGTCATTGAGAAATATCTGGATTTTATTTTTTACCATATATAACCTTTGCAGAACTGATTGTCGAAAGAAGTTATCTGATTCTCGACTTGTTTCAATACCAAACCTTTCAGACCCATTCCGTCAAAGTGGTTACTTGCATTACAAAGTCACACCACAAAAGCCATTTTCCGATAAACCATTTGACGACCTTAACAATTTGAACTTACTCATCAAAAACTTTCCCAATCGACTTGTGGTCGTTCAAAATCCTTTGCAAATTGATTTTCATTCGACTTTAAGCATTCCGTTAATATTGATGGCAAGAAAAATCATCTTTTATGAAAATGCATTTCAAATAGAAAACGAAACTCACCAGTCAGTTCGTTACTTTGACTTAACAACGTTTTCCTATCGTTCTCAAGATGAAACCATTCTAACTAAAAATGGGTCAAATTTAGAAGATTTGAAATGTACATCCACCTATTTTGAAAGCAACTGCAGACAAATAAATTTTTCAAAATTATCCTCTCATTCTCGACCATGGAACTTTGAATTGATTATCGATCTCTTTCCTCCTTGGTATAGAAAATTTCCAATGTTTTACGTTCTTATTGCAGGCAATCCATTTTACTACTCAGCAATCTACAAAAGTGTCCAAAGTCAAAATAGGATTTATACTCTTGTCATGGAAAAATCCTTGATTTCCGCATTCTATATTGCAAGTTGGTTAAGAACAACTTCGCCCTCCAAACAATTCAATAAACATAGAGGAACTGAAATAGATAGCGTATTTTTACTTGCCGAAGTAAACCCGAATTCATCTCCTTTGGAAGGGAGCATTACGGAAATAAGCCTTCTTCATATTTGCAAAACTTGCTTGCCAAAACACAATGATGCAGTTCAACTGATTCCAATTCAAAAGCATATTACTTGGAGAAGCTTAAACATCATGATGCAACACTATAGAAATAATGAAGTCCATTTAGAGATCAAATACCCATTTAATGAAAGATTTTCCGCTGTTAATAAATATCTGGAAGAATGTCCCATCTATGATTTGTCAGAATTTAACAGCTTCAAAATTGCAACGGAGCAAATCCCAGCAGAGAACATTTCAGACTATGCATTTGCGTTCTTGCTATTGTAGCAATAGCTAGTTTTAACCTAGTTTTAAGTATACATTTTACACACATATTTAGCATAAGATTTAATACCCACTATTCAGGTACTCTCACTATTTATAACATCAGTACGGAATTGGAAACAAATAAACGCTCTCTCTCCTCTCTTTGTAAGAAGTCGATTAAACCCTTCTCTTCAGATTCAAGTCAGATCACAAAGACCTCGACTTACTACACTATACCACCATTTATTTAAGAACACCAGTCGGTTTAAGAACTGCTACAAAAAAGAAATATTTGACAGCACTACATTTTGCGAGTCCGGTGAGCATCTTTGTGTCCAACTGCATTTGTTCCGATACCTGAGCAGCAACGTAGTTTACTCAACAATAAAAATAAAGTTTTCCTCGGATCGTTTACGATTTGTTGGATGTGGTGGAATGAGAATAGAAGAGTTTGCCTTTGGCCAACTTACAGCCATTTATGAGAAGCCTGTATGGATCCTTATCATGATGATGGTAGTGTGTCAAATCCCAGTTTTCTACATACTCTTCACATACGCTTGGGCAGAAACACAAAGGAAAATCCTGGAAAAAGGAAAATTTCAATTTGTACTCAATTGCCTAAATTCAGTTTAAAATCCCTTTTAGAACAAGGAGACCCATTTAGTCAACCTTACATGGGGACTTTTGGAATGAAGCTGTTTGTAGGGGCAGTGCTCCTCATGTCACTGATTTTGAGTAATGCGTATAAAAACGAAAACGTTTACAATTTGATTTTACCTCGGAAGTCCATCCCTTACACGCATTTCCAGCAACTGGTTGACCACAAATTTCAGGTTTTTACTAGAGGCTATGATATAATTAGAAAGCATGGGAAAAAATGCCTAAAGCATAAGACTATTAACGCAGTTAATCCTCATACCCTAAAAGGTTGTCAAATTTATCCCAACGGAACATGCATAGATGAAATTACTTATACGAAGGAAGGAAAGGACTGTTCTTATGTTGTGATTAATTCTGAAGTGAAGTATTATTTAGACCACAAGAGCCTTGTGTTTAACTACTCTAGCTTGATGCCAAGCTATGCGCCATCTGATAAATTTCAACTTACAAACTACAGTTTGGAAACTCAGTTTGAGCTATCTAAAGATATTCTTGGGAAATGCAACAACTCCGCAATTATTGTGCCAAATCCTGAAGCCTATGACTTGCATAACTTTTTGGAGCTTGAGGACAAGAAGCGAAATGCGTTTTTAGGAAAAGAGATTTTATATGAAGGTCAAACGTCCATACTTTTTGAGGGCTTTATTCCGAGTTTTTTTGTGGATCATTTGAAACATATTGGTGAGTCGGGGATTTTAGAATGGTGGTCGGAATTTGCTCAGGATACATTGGCCTTTATGAAAAGCTTGAAAAAGAAGAGAGCTGTGTGGAGGAAGGAGAAGCTGGAAAAACCAAATATGTCAGGGAATATTATCGTAATTTTTTTGGTTTTTGCTGCTGGGATTGCTGTAGCTTGTGGAAGTCTTGTGCTTGAAGTATTGAGTATTTACTGGGTTAATTATGTCAGGATGTTTTGTACTATGTTTCAAATGGTGGTGAAAGTTTTCATGTATTTTCGAAATTGGTTAAAGACTATTGTTGTGCTAATTAGAAAATACTTTTGTAGGTTATGTCCAGCAAAAAAGAAAGCAAGCACTTTATCAAAAGCTCTAGAACCAATGTTTATTACGGTACAGGAAGTACATGGCTAAACCTGCTTTTTCTGACAGAAAAAAAACTCTTTTTATTTCAGCTAATTTTCACTCTCAAATACAAAACATATGTATCATATCATAATTTTGCACAGTATCATATTTATAATAATAGTTAATAGTTAATAGTAATGAGATGTTGACATGTATGCAAGCGAGAAATAAGAAACATTCTTTTTCGAATTAATGCTACTCTTTGTCAAATCCGAGTTCCGTAATGTTAGTTTAGGATTTAGGATGAGCTTTGCTAATACTTATTATAATAATT
>JAHZNA010001190.1:0-43758 GCA_027743935.1 Sinodicranocentrus sp. ZH6
TTAAATTCTCTTTCCTTTGCCCTTATCTTAGCTAAGTATTTTACGTGAATCTCCTTAGCCATTTAGTACTAAGTTAAGGCAAAGTATTTCCTTAAAAGCTCAGCTGAATCCCACCCAATATCTCTAAACAAATTCCTTTTTAGTTGTTTATGTGCTGTAGTGTGCTGTTGGTAATGCGTCTTATGTTTGTTTTATGAAGGGCTCGAAGAAAACCCAAAATTTACATATAAAGGCGGACTGGACCATTGGTATGTGAAACGAAGGCAAGTGCAAGTTGAAGCAGCATCTACTTCAAAAATGAAACAGTTCCGGGTACAAAAGAAACTGAAAAGATTGCAAAGTCATGCATCAAAACGGGAATGGAGGATTGACAAACGACTTAACTTTGACGAGTCAGAAGCAATTCGGGAGTCGAAATTTAAAATGTTGCAAAGAAAAGGGATCAAGCGTCCGTTGATGACGGAATGCCCACTTTGGAATTGTCCACGTAAGGAATATCGACGAAAACGCCCTTTTACGACTTCTCATATTAGAACCCGGAGTGTCTCACGCCTCTCTAATCTAAGCGTTCGGAGTCGAAGTCCTATCATATTCAGCAAATGAGAAATGCCAAAATGTATAATTTTTATGTTAATCATTCAAAAAGGTGAGCAGTTTGAGCAGTATATATTGCCAAATGTATACACATAAATTTTCTTTTCCTGTTCAACATGAAACATGTTTGGTTATATTTATAAGAATCGGTAAAATATAGGATCGTTGAATATGCTCATGTGAGTTTTATGGAAATTTTTGCAATTTAAATTTAGCATCTGAACCAAGTCATGGGTCATATAAGTTTATGTTGTGCTTTAATACAGTCGGGCGAGTCGGGTATAATGTTCATGTTTTAACTTGTATCGAATACATTTACACAAATATACTCTAACTCATAACAGCATCGTTTATTGTAGAAAGCCACCATATTTTTCGCATGAATTTTTCATTACTGGAATATCAAACACTTCAGAAACTTTGGATATCATAAATATGTTTTTGTTATGCATGGCGCTTCCAATCCAGCTACTACGGAAATCGTTTCTGGGAAAAGTGGAAGAGTAAAGGTTTAAATATTTCTATGCACATCGTGCAACGCAGAAGGTTGTTGCGTTGTTTTTGTATCTAGTATTTCATTCGTTTATGCAAAATCGTCCAGAAAGGTGTAGTCATTTTATTACATACATATATACCATCAAAATTGGAGTCATTGTACGTATCATAGCATGACAATAATAAATCATAAATCATTCAAGGCAATAATTGATGATCTGAATCGGGGCGGGAATGTATATATTGGGACTTGGGAGAGTGTGGAAATGTATTTGATACTCCGCGTGGTTCCCCTTGCCTGCCTGCCCTTCATACATACAGGAAGGGTCAGAAAAGTCATAATCATTCTATATCGTTTCACGAAAAAAGGAGACAACCCCAACGTAGATAGTGTAAATATTCGTAGTTTAACTCACCATAGTGCAGGGATGTATTTGCAATGTAAAGTATCCCGGAGCTCAAGCTATAGGCTTTGAACTCTTTTTTCTCTCGCTACTCCCATTTTCGTTTCGCACTTCACAAGCCATGCAATCCACTCGATTTCACAGTCAACTAGACCTGTATTTGTTTCAAAATTGTAATATATAAGAGAAATATGAGAATTCTCTGCTAGCTTTTCCCTGGAGAAATCACTTTGTGCTCTGCTAGATATAGCCATATATCAATCCGTCTCATTTCTACTGCATGTTTTAGTCATCTTTATATTGGACAGTCACATTTCATTTGTAGCTGAGCCATCACAATTATCCTCGTAATGTTATTCTAAAGGGTTTCATGCTTATTGATTTAATGACAAAGGAAAAGCTGCTATTTTATGATAAGCACAGGCTGCGCATATGATTGACTATTTTTGTGTTTCCCAGCAAATGTTTATTTCACTGATGTAGGAGCATATTTCTTTAAGTTTGAAAAGTCATCGTTCCAAGTTGCTATATATGTGTGTCATGTCATAAAATGATACAAGTATACCTATCTTTCAAAAGTAGAGCTTTTACAATAACTAAATTTTTAATGAAGTGAACACCACGCCATCATTGCTTCCCCTCGTTCGAATTTCCGGATAATGGAAGTCCCATAGTAAACCCAAAATATTAGAGGCAATTAACTAATTTAAGCACATAGCAGTTATTTTGTAACCGTAACAACTACAAGTTTGATGACCAAAGACGTCATGTATCAATGTTAGAAGTAAAAAATTTGGTATAATTAGTGCATAACGAAATACACTAAATACACTAAACACAACGTATAAAGTACAAATATACACACTTGAAGGTGAAAGCGGGTAGCTTTCTAGACGAATAATTCTATAGCTTGCATATGGTAATTTGTAAAGGGGATTCTGCTCCACATCATGCTCGATGCACTTTCGTGAATTCAATAGAACATGCACGCGAACTGCAAATAAGTAAAAGTAAATATCCCAAAGCATTGTAAACTTTCCGATTTGCGTGCTATATTTGCTAATCAAATTAGCTCTCAAGAATGATTCCATTCTGTTTTCTACGTTGCGAAAAATTGATTTCATTCTTGGTCACGTCCACGTCCAAAAATATCCAGCCGATCTATGCTCCAAGAAGTGTTGTGAGAAATATCTCTCTCTGCGTCAGTATTACGTATTATACGATGTATCAAACTACCCAAAAAGTGCATGAGGTAAAAGGAGCTAGACATTTCAAATATGACAAGATGTCCCGAAAACTATCCCCGTAATTACTTTTATAGTACACATCACCTCAGTCTGCTTTCTCCCAGGCGATCGGAGTCTTTGCTGAATATAAAATTCAGTGCTAGTGCTGATGCTGATAGTCTTACATTTCCCCGAACAAGTTTATATGAAAGTGAAAGGTTTCTCGCATTATAAACGCGTGCAGGATCCATATAGGAGATACTTATAAATTCTACCCTCACATCACATGAAAAGCCTTGCTTGGTCAGACATCTGGAAATGGGCAAGCTTTTTCTCCAACTTTTGTATTGTAGCTTTTCCAGCTTTGCGTAAGCAAAGCAAGTGTATTTAGGTTGGCTGACGGTTGTCGAAATGCTTCAGTATTCCACAAGAGTTTGACTAGACTGGAAGGAACCCAAAGAATTACAGTTTGGCTTCTTCACAGTTCGTCTCAGCTCAAACCCCGTTCGGAGTCACGGGCTGCTGTGTGGGACGCAACTGCTGGCTCCATATTGTACTTGGTATGTTGCGGTGGTGGAATTTACTTTTCCTTCTCCATCCTATAAGCTGATTAAATAAAGTGTAGAAAAGAACTCGTAAAAAGTAAGACCGTGACCTACATTCCCGTATTACATTGAACGTGCATGAAAGAAGAGACTGCATTTTTCTGCAGATACATATTCGGTTTGAAAGCACGCAACAAGAAAAAACAAGCCCGTCCTGCTGATACTAGGCTCACAGCGTCACACAGCGTTTGCTAGTGAAAGCTAGGGAGGTCGAGGAGAAATCATGGAGAAAGAACCACAAGACATATTTTTAGAAAACATAAGCGACCAGGATCCTATGGCTGGAATAATGGCGACAACAATTGACGTGTACCCAGATCCAGTGCCACGGCCTTCATACATGGAAATTTTAGACTTTGAAAAGAACTTCCCTTACAACGAGTGGAGACTATGGTTGGGACAAAATTGGAAACTAGCGGTGCACATATCTTTTGTGTACATTATGGGAATTTTCCTTGGGCAGAAGTGGATGAAAGGAAGACAGGCATATAAACTTGACAATTTGTTGAAAATCTGGAATCTATTACTTGCCGCATTCTCCCTTGCTGGATTTTTGCGCTCAATCCCTGAAGTGGTGCACTTACTTCATCGACCGAATGGATTTTACCGCATTTCATGCAGTCGGTCTGTTGTGTTTCTCTTTTCTTGTTCCCTTACTCATTTTGTTTGAAAGCGTGAACATATGGAAATATATGCATACCCAGGATTCCCTTTCCAAAAACACTTAAACTTGATAGGGCTTTTGCTATCATGTGTTGTACTTAAGTCATAGTTCATGTTTGCCGTATATTTAGGTAGCCGGATATGCATGAAAGACAAGGCACGTAACTTCTAAAATGCTTAATATAATATACTCGATAAATATATGCCACTGGAATGCCTTTCACATGCTTTCATCCAGTCCATGAAAGGGCTAGAATTTAAGACATTTTTTCCACGCTCAAAATACTCAGGAATGTTTGCGAGAATCCCAGATACAAAGCTAAAAGCATTTACCAGTTTTTCTTCTTCTTTTTCTATGCATGGCCAACCCGCGAGGAAATGTGGTGGATGCTTTATCATGTATGTACATAACATGGGATATGTGAAATGCTTTCCCTTGCGTTTGCTTTCTCTGTATAAAAACAACCTCCTGCGAGTTGCTCAAGAATATCGTAATGCGCAAAGATATCGCGCTTTTATTACTCCATGCATGAATATGGCATTAATATTTAGTTTTCTTTTTATGGCATGCCTTCCCAAGCAAGTGATACTCATATGCACGGACCCTTTTCTCCATGATGCTCATTATAATGAGAAATTATTAGTATGACTGGCTACAAGAATGCAATTACCTGTGTCTTAATAAACAACACACGAACGTCAGGTTTTTCCACAAAAATGCTTTTAGGCAGATCTTAATAGAATTACATTGATGTTGAGTAAATAAGGGTTTTGTGAATGATAATAATAGCATATTAGGGTTCTATTCCTGAACAGAGTAGTCCCGTAGAGTAGACTTCCCAGTGGAGTGAGTGAGCTGATACTGATATTCAAATCAACTTTCACTTATATATGATCTTTTTCTGGCTTCAGGGACGACTACAATGTGGCATCGGCATACTGGTCGTTCATCGGAACCCTTTCTAAGGTGGTTGAACTAGGAGATACGGCTTTTCTCGTTCTCCGAAAGCGGCCTGTGATGTTTCTGCATTGGTAAATTTAATATTGCTCGCTTCACATGACGGGTAGAATAGTATAATATGCTAGTTTGTGTTAGCACTTTGGGGCAGTCTACTTCGAAATGTGACCCTATGACTTTTATGCATATTTTTGTAATTTTGACTGCCTTCACAGGTATCACCATGCAACTGTGATGCTCTACACCTGGTACACATATGAAGACAGCGATCCATGCCACCGCTGGTTCATTGTGATGAACTACTTTGTGCACACGGTCATGTACACATACTATGCGTTACGGGTATGTTTGATTTATTAGAGTTCCCATGAATTACAAATTACTTTATACATCGACAAACTCATATCTGACACCGTGAGGGCGTTATTGACTTATGTAGCAGAGTAAATAGTCGTGGGATCAATTTCTTTAGGGTATTATTGGTATAATGATTTATGTACTGAATCCTTTTTACTGTCCATTTTTTTGGCAGGCTATGGGATTTAGGGTGCCCAAGAGTGTGTCCATGTTGATCACTTCATTGCAGATTCTCCAAATGGTTGGCGGAACCGTGTTCAACTTACATGGATTCTTCTCATTATGTGAGAAAGTTATACACAACTTTCTCATTGAATGTGTCTCTATACTTAGGTCATGCATAGCTCTATTTAATGTCCGATTCATGTTGTTGTAATTTTACAGCTCAAGGCTTGCCATGCTCACGGAAATTGCACAACATCAAATTGGCTCTCCTCATGTACTTCTCGTACTTATTGCTGTTTGCTCACTTTTTCTATAATTCATACTTTGCACCGAAGAAGAAGGGGAGACATAGTCATTAACGGAAGAAGGACTAGTAATAGGAGGAACGACGAGGTCGAGAGAATAGTTTGCGACAGATTCTTGTAGGTATATAACTAGCAAGTATGAAAATTGATCTGTAATTTGATGTTGTGAAAATAAACTAATTTGTTACATGTAGGTATGCCAAACAAGTGTCCAAAAAGTGCAATAAGGAGTAAACACAACAAGAACCAAAAAAACATTCCATAATTTTCCGATTCCAGTAAAATAAATTTTGTGTAACCCGTTATGTTTTTGTAAGATTTTATACGTGTTGTGGAAGAGCAGGCATTATAAAATTTTGTGGAAATGTAGAAACTATTTAATAATATGTATTACTGAATGACTATTCTTTGTTGTAAGTTTCATATAATCTATTACGCATTATTGACATAATCTTTATTACATTATACCGTTTACATGATATGCTTTTAACATTAACTTCATTTACTCCCCAATAAAAAATATAAAACACTTGCGCAATAGACTTAATTATTAGCACATAGCGGAAATACTTGCTCATATATTTGTATCTTAAATCTTAATCGTCTCTAATTGCTGTCCATTTTCAGGCTCGAGTTTGACTTAAAGTCAAATTCAGAATGAATACTTACAGCTCACTTCACTTCACACATCATAAAATGCACGTATATGTTAATACATCTGAATTAGCATATCGAATCACGAAGCAAAATGTTTTATACTTTTTAAATGCTCACCTATTTGTTATACGTCAGTGTACACTCCACACATGGATAATTTGAATATGGATAAATAATTATATTATGAAACTATCCATTGACAATACAAAGAATGCTAATGACAGGGTGAGTAGGATTTCCTTCAGCTGGCCGTAAACAAACCTTGCTTTATATTGATTTCGAATACATTTGTTTTGTGAGAACTCACAAAATATTGAACACTAAGCCAAATTTTTCAAAGTTTGCTCTGATTTTTTCATCATCACCTCCGTAAGTTTCAGAGTGACCGCCGATCAGCATACAAACAAAAATGGGTATTACATATTATACGATAATATTAACGCAATATAAACAGCATTTTACACATTTATTGAACAGTAAAAGGTTTTAACATGAAAGTGTCGCTTTTCAGACGATACAATCTTGGATTTCCGGGTTTTCGAGGATGCACTGTTGCCACAATCCAATGCTGCCGAGACGGCAATTTTCTACAGGATGGAAGAAAATCCGGACGAAACAAATAACTACACGGAAGAAATTTACATCCCTGATATTTCAGATGATGGAGACGATTTTTCTTGGCTGTTTAAAATTTTGCCTACTGAAAATCGAATTGTGCCTGAAAACGAAGTTTTCCTTAATAAGGAATCGCAAAATTTAGAAGAAAATGCATGTGTGACCTCGAAACAGTCTATCATGGCGAAAGAAAAAGAAAACTGCGAACTAACGAAGTTTGAGCTTTCAGACCCTCGCGTATCTGAAATAGATGTCACTCTTTCAGTTAAACCTGCAGAAATTGTGAATCAACCATCGCCTTCGAAGACAAAAAGTGCCCAAAAATCATTGAAAACACAAAAGCGAAGATTAAGCACCCAGATTCGTGATACCGAACAAAGACAAATGAGACGCTCCATCACTCAAACTCCCAAAAATTACATCGATAATACACCCGGAACAGTGCAGGAAACCCCAAGCTTGCGTCGCTCTCTTCGTAAACGAAGTTATCACGATATGGTTAAAAGTGAAACTAACTCTTACCCCTCAACACCTGCCCCAGCAAGGAAACGAAATCGATGTGAGGAACCTCCATCTACAGGTAATAGAGGCAGACAAAAATCCTTTAAAACTTTACCGATCACTTCCGCAGATTACTCAGACAAACCAAAAACGACACACGGTGACCTGAAAGTAATCTTCAGAAAACACAAAATCGTAAATCCTCTCGATCAAATGGTATTTAACGGAGCGGCTTACCGCCGAGGTCTTATGGACGCAAGAAAACATTTATCGGCAGAGCTTTATTACTGTCACACCATCTTACCTCGGGCCGCCCCAGGTTTTGAAAACCCATTATCTGTGACGAATCCATTGAACTTTAAAGATAATAAGAATATTATGATATTAGAAAACATGAAAAATCATAATTTAAAGGCGAACATGAAAGCTCATGGAAATTCTGTACTGAATATAACTCCCAGTGGGAAAGCAAAAGCCTGCTTCGCCCTTGTAGATTTTGACAACAAGGATCAATATGAAACTCTACTCTCTGCACAACATTCCATATTAGAATCTTCCCAACAACGGCAAATTTCTGAGATGGATACATCAGCTAATCTTAACGCGACCTTCATGAACATTTTTAGTTTTAACGACTACTTTGACGACAACAGCACAGACGACTGTGTCAAGAAAAAAGGTAAAATGCTCAACGACCGGATCACTGGAGCAGTGGGTGTCAAGTCGAAAAAATCCCTTACAAATAGTTTCCTTTCAAATCACATCGTTTTCCAGTACAAAGGAAAATTATACAGACCTAACCCTGTAACAATACCAATACTCCGTATTTCAGATGATGAGGTCCAGGAATTTAAAGCAAAACCTAGGAAAGCTACATTAAAATCACCTTATTATGCCGCAATGACGTCGTATTTCGATTCCAGAAGAAAACTTGCAAACCCATAGTGCTAATTGGGCGTTATGCTAGTTGGTGGGTTTGAAAAAATTGTAAAGATGTATATTATCAGATAAGATTACTGTAACCTGAAAGTTTCCAAAAAAATTCTTTATGGTGCAGCAGATTCAATTAGGATTATTTAATTTCCAGACTGGAACACTCGGGATTCTTATTTTCTTATGCATTCTGCATGTCCGTGGTAGTGTCCCGAGGACTTTTAACGTTGAAGTACACACTTCTTACAAGTCATTGTGTATATCATAAGCGGGAGTCAAATATCCTAAGATCACAGCCGTAAAATTTGTGATGATATGTGTACATACGGATGTTTTTAGACCAAGACGTGCATATATGCATAAAAACTTATTGACTGACTGGAAGAATGTTATTCCACATTTAGATCATGTGCTCGGGAAGAATTAGAAGATACAAAGAAAAAAGCTAAATGATTTTTTTTATCGAAAGTGGTAAAGTTTTTGATGTGTTCACTTCACACACCCTTCGATTTGGTTGGTGATCAGTGAATCAATCAGTGGTTAGGATTAGGATTAGTGATTTCTATAAAAGTTGAAAAAAGTCGGGTGTCAGGTGTTCAGTCAGTGTGATCTCGTTACTGTTTGATAGAGGTCTGACTTCACTACATCCAACGTCGATAATTATCAGAGACTGGGCGCGCGCTTGCGTTGTAAATTAATTCACAATGTTAGTTCCAATCGCAGTGAAGTCGTGTAGTTTATCACATTTAGCTTTAGGTTCAGCAAAAAGGTTAAAATCGTTTTGGGATATACGCCGGTTTTATGCGAATCCGACTCGATTTATCACTCCAGCACAGCATTATGAGCTAAATAAAATTCGAAATATTGGAATATCCGCTCACATAGACAGTGGAAAAACTACAGTTACTGAACGAATTTTGTACTATACTGGAAGAATTACTGAAATGCACGAGGTAAGTAATTCCGAAAAAAACATGTACAAAGTATGCGGTTGACAGTGAGTGTGAGGGTACAATTGACATTCAACACAGTGAAAATGCAATGCAAGCTTCAACAATAACATTTCAAAGTCAGTCAGAAAAAATGATTAAGTAATTTACATACTTTCATTTCAAATGTTACAGGTAAAAGGTAAAGACAATGTAGGAGCAACAATGGATTCGATGGAACTAGAAAGACAGCGTGGTATTACCATTCAGTCCGCAGCCACGTATACCGTTTGGAAGGACTACAACATTAACATTATTGATACCCCTGGTAAGTTTGTTCAGTTGTTTCCATCTTTCTTGGAATAGTCCATATAAAAACTATTTCCAGCAGCACGTTCTTCTTGGCTATTTTATAAGCATCTGACTAACAGAAATAAAATGTCGTTTCGTGTTAGGTCACGTTGATTTCACTGTGGAGGTAGAACGAGCCCTCCGTGTCCTTGATGGCGCAGTACTCGTCTTGTGTTCTGTTGGTGGTGTGCAGAGCCAGTCAATGACAGTTAATAGACAAATGAAGCGATACGGGGTTCCATGTGTAGCTTTTATCAACAAGTTGGACAGAATGTCGGCAAATCCATTTAGGGTCCTAAATCAGTTAAAGCAGAAACTTGGTCATAATGCTGCTTTAGTTCATCTTCCCATTGGTTTGGAATCCAAGTTTTCTGGTATCATAGATGTGGTTGAAAAACGTGCTATATATTTTGAGGGAAATTTTGGGTATGTGAAAAAGATGAAGATTAGTTTATCTCTTATTAACTTGAAATCCTTATGTGTATTTGTAAGATTAAAATAATTTATTGTTATTAATAGCGAGACTGTTAGGTACGACGAAGTTCCAAACGATATGGTGGAGCAAACGGAAGAATACTACCAGCGCTTAGTAGAGCATGTTTCAAATGTAGATGAAACCTTAGGGGAAATTTTTCTGGAAGAGAGGAAACCTACAGTTCAAGAATTAAAAAGTAAAATTTGCATTAAAAAGTAGCCAAAAAGTAGACAAGTATTTTCATATTTTATGTTTGATTTAGATGCAATTCGCAGAGCTACTCTAAAACGGGAATTCACACCAGTATTTTTAGGATCAGCCCTTAAAAATAAAGGTGTGCAACCTTTATTAGATGGAGTAATAGAGTTCCTCCCAAATCCATCCGAAATCACCAATTACGCATTTATAGATGAAAGCAAAGAGCAGTCGTAAGTTGAGAAAAACTAACGTTAACATACATTATAACGTCAATCTGTTTCGTATTTGTCAAATCTTGTTGTTAAATGTAACCTAAAGCGGTACTTGGAGTACCGTACACTCTCAGATAGGAGAAGAAATGCATTGTATAATATATAAGTATTATGATCGACATGGGAAATTGGGTTGGGGCCAGAGCTCAGTTTACATTTTTTGTCCTTTACACTAATTGTACGATTTTGTCTTGATTTTTTTTAAGATCGGAAAAGCAAAAAATTTCTTTAAACCCCGAGAGATCGGGCAAACACCCCTTCTGTGGACTGGCATTTAAATTAGAAGCTGGCAAGTTTGGACAACTTACTTATATTAGAGTATATCAAGGAATGTTAAAGAAGGGAGAAAATATTTTTAACACTAGAACTACTAAAAAGGTAATTTCTGTAAATTAAAAAGAAAACTAATATTTAAGTTTATCCACAAGTTTACATGTACGTTATACAACATTTCTAAAAACCTGTAGTTTGTATTAGTTTCAATCATTCTATTCTATTTCTCCTGAAAACATACCTGCTCATAATAAATCCTTTTAGAGAATGGAACGTGAGTATAATTGTCCAGTGGTAATGGGAAAACCAAAGGTCTCTTTTCGGGAGTCTATTGCTAGTCCGTGTGAATTTGACTATTTTCATAAAAAGCAAAGTGGAGGTTCAGGTCAGTTTGGCCGAGTTATTGGTGTCTTAGAGGTAAGTTTGTTGATCAATAATATACATCATGGTTCGGTGTTTCAAGGGTTTAATTGTAAGTTTGTCTCCCTTTAATCTGGAAAGCCTTTACCACCGCATGAAAATACTAGAGTGCAATTCGCGGATGAGACTGTTGGGACTAATATTCCAAAGCCGTTTGTACCTCATATCGAAAAGGGTTTCAGAAACGCTTGTGAGAAGGGTTGGCTAACTGGTCATAAAGTATCTGGAGTAAAATTTCGCCTTCAGGATGGTGCTTCTCATATGGTTGATTCAAATGAAATATCTTTTATCCTCGCTGCACAAGGCGCCATGCGGCAAAGTAAACCTCTAACTAAGTAATATTTCTTTCTTTAAAACTCTTCGTAGAGTTTATAATTATGTTGTGTGTAATTCCGTTCGTAGCGTATGAAGAAGGTGCGTGGCAGGTGCTGGAACCAATTATGGCCGTAGAAGTAACCGCACCCTCTGAATTTCAAGGAACTGTAATGGGACAACTGAATAGGAGAAATGGAATCATCACTGGAACTGACGAAAACGAAGGATGGTTTGTTGTGGGAGCTGAGGTGTCATTAAATAACATGTTTGGTTTTTCATCAGAGCTGAGATCTTTGACTCAAGGAAAGGGTGAATTCGCTATGGAATATTCCCGTTATTCACCAGCACCAACTGAAACTCAACAAGAACTTATGAATTCGCATCAGGAGAGTTTGCTAGGTCATGGTCAGCAGGCTAAAAAGAAGAAAAATTAACATCTTTCTGCGTGTAGAATTATGGAATTGTGAGTTAATAATAGTCAATGCTGGAAACTTTATGCATATAAGCGTAGATATGTGTATTAATAAGGTACGATAAGCTTCTTGTGTCACTTTTTACATTCTGCGTCAATTACGGCTATTGTGGATACCTAAGTATGTTTAATGTATTGTACAGCTTTATACGTCGTAGAAATAAACGTACTATTTTTATGAAAGGATTTATTTAAAGGACAGCCGAGTCAATTTTTATGCTACTGTGAACCTTATCATATGAAAAGGAATGATCTTGAAATATGCTTTGTGCTCGTGGATTGCATTGTTATAAGGTCATATGATACGTCTTACAAGAATAACAAGATTTGCCATCCTCTCACTTTCATGCAGAATGACAGTACCACCTGATTATTTCTAGAGAATGTATGGTTTATAAATATATAAATCTAACTTGCATTTTATTTGATAAATTACGTAACATAATCAGTACGTTGTTTAGTAAAATAAATTTTTCTATCACAGCATATACGAGGTTGCGCACAGTGTACTTGGCAAAAACAAATTATCGTCTCAGTAATCACGTAATCAGTATACATAGATGTGCTTCAGCTGTTCTCTCATGTGATCAGGAAGCTTATTAATGTTAAGCCGCTCTTGTTCCGTCTTCTGCTGTCGCAGTTTTTCCGTAAAGTTAAGATTTTTGAATAATTTTGAGAAACCCCTCAGAGAACTATCCACGTCATCCTTATTGGTAACACATGACACAGTTAAGCTTGACTTCAGATCAGGAATTAAAGCGACACGCCTCTGTCCGTTATCTGCTGTCCTTGATCCTGAGGTTAAAACTCGAAATCCCAATCGGTCACTGTCTTCCGTGCTTTTTGTACTATGTCTTTGGAAATCACTTGTAAGAGATTCCTTTCCATGAAGTATGTCATCAGAATCCGAACTGTAATGAGACTGAATTAGTGGCGAAGACTTGTCTGCACACAGGATTCGCAAAATGGGAAGTTCATTGCTGCCTAAAGAGCTTGAGCTTGATCTTCTGCTGGAAATTTGCTTCCTACTTTTCGACATGTTTCTCTGTCTTTCAGATCTTCGAGAGTGCGTTTGCTTCATATACTTTAAAATGGCAATTTCTGCAATTTCAGCTACCTCTGCGTCATCGCTGCTGCAATTGCAAGAGTCAGTTTCCGACTGGCTCTTGGCTTTATGAATAATGATCGATCCAAATCTCATCGTCATTTTGTTCTACGAGAGAAAATATCAAAAGAGTCATTAAAATTCATGGAATATATTAATTTGACAAGCAGAGTGGAGTGACTAATTGCCCTAATATCCGGTTGAATCACATATACTAATTTCTTTACAAATTTGCACATTACACCTGAATTGAGTAAATAAATGTAAATGAACCCATAGACTTACCGAGTACAAATATTAGGATTTGGATATTTCACAAACAACTGCACGAACACAACGAGTAGTTCAGTCAGACGCACAATAATGTATTCCTAGACACTAATAGGAGTCTAACACGCAAAATTAACGTTGTAAAATCTGGCACTGCTGTAGTAATTGCAGCAACGGTACGGTATTCGGTATATAGTGTTAATTGGTTCAGATCAGACTTCAGACACATGCAGACGCCCAAAATCGCCAACACAAACAAAGGTAAAAAATATGAAGGATATCAAGTTCCCCCGACTAGTGTGCTCTTGCAACGAGAAGCTGTTAAACTGAAAGTCTTACCAAGAAGTTCTCTTAGCTTATATTCATGTGTGGTGTGACTCACATTCTTTACTCGCTCGTCACTGTCGTCACTCGTCACTATAAAGCAGACAACTTTTTATTTCATCATCGTTTTTCAATGAAAAACTTGATTCTGCGGTTCTTCTATGTGCTGCATCAAGCAGCAGTACCATACTTTATTATTATTACACTCTCTGAGCTAACTGCCTTCTACTTCTGATAGCAGACAACTATGCCCTTATCTAGTACATACATGTGTAATGGATCCAATACATAAAGTATTTAAAACTGAAAAAACATTCTGGGTATGAAGCAGTTCGTCCCTAGGTTAAGTTCAATCAAATCACATGCGTATCATCCTTAATGAATGTCCAACATCAAAAACACCTCATCAGTTTACTAGTGGTTATAGTACTGGTGAAATTCCATGAAGCAGAATTGCAGTGGACATGCGTATGCTTTACATCAACATCAACACATGTGCATTCGCATAAATTAAACATGCACATACCTGCATAAAGCGCTAACCCTTCTATTTTTCATACCCCTGAACTGAAACTATACAAACTAAACCTTCTCTGCTTCTTGTAAGTGTACAAATAATGCATTGATAATAGGTAAATATTATATGGATTCATTCCTTTTTTGATGAAGAAGCTTGTGGAATTGCATCAGAAAATTTGCAACCTGTCCTGTTATTTGTGCAGATCAACCCTAGTGGTTATAACAATTCCATTTTCCCATCCGCTCATCCTATGTTGTTTTCGTTCATTTCTTGCATTTTTCTTCCTACATCATGTTTTGTACGAAAATAGTAATTACCACTTGCACAAAGGGCTTGTTTTACTGGTATGCTGGTAAATTCCCATTGAGTGTTGCATCATCTTTACTGTCGTAATGAATGGCCTGAAGGTTATAATATAATAACAATACCATTTATCAAAATGCCCCTAAACTATATAATTTGGTTCAAGACAGTCGGTCTTCAGGGAACAACGAACTCGACTTAATACTCTGCTCTGCTGTCTGAAAAAAGTAATTTCCCAATATTGATAACAGCACAAATATTGCAGTTTGCATGTTTGCAGTCGACAGATTTTAAATGGAAAATAGAAAGGAAAACCGTCAAGAGAGCAGTATAATGAACGCGTATTTAAAACCGCATGACGCAGATGCGGACACTTGGATTTTTTTTATGTATTCTGACATCGGACAAGGCAAGATAAGAGACAACGATATCACTGTATTAACTTTCTGGGGAAATAGGTAAATATGTATCACAGCCGCAGCAGCTGTCCTTTTATCACTATTTTAGTCCTTTGTCATCTTGGGAAAAGGAATTTAGGTAGCTTGATATGGACGCATTTTCGATTGTAAAGTTATAATTCATGCATGTGATAATAGGTATTCAACATGATTCGTATCGTTGATCGTCGGTAAATACTAGAACTTCTGCTTTATGTTTTTGCGCTGACTTTGTGTCAGATATCAGCAAGGTCGTTTTATCATACCTCCATTGATCATTCATTAAAGATCACGCAGCAAGCAACTACTCGTTACAGAAGTATAAAAATGTGTGTAAATTAAGTAAATGTAAAGTGTATAGCTTAGCGTATTTGAACGATGGCTTGTACTTTGCAAAAGATCTATACTAATAAAATAATATTGTATCATATGTGTTTATTCACCACTGGCAAAATATAGTTCTTAAAACCATACTCGCTCATACGCATCTCTGAAATCGCAATTGATTTGTCGATTTGTGATATCTTTAGCGAAAGCCTTGGATGTCCGACTTTTTGGTCATTTACCTATGCTACGCCCTGAATTGGTGTACTGACAATGAGTGACCTCGCAGCTTACGCTTACGCTGTCTGAAATCGCACCAAATTTTAACATACAGTACCTTTGCAATACTATGGAATAAAAAATTGTCGCCAATTTGAATTAATAATCATCGACTGCTTCCTTTTTCCTCGTCTGGAGAGCAAGATGTGTTCTTTACAGTTTAGTGTAGGTCAAAAATCAATCAATGACTCCTATATCTTCTTAACTGGAAACTTCGCATTTAATTAGAGATAATTTTGAGATTTCTTGGTTGGCTGGTGAAATAAGGCAAATGCGTTGTACTTATAAAAAAATGTGTGCAAAGCTCATAAAAACATAAACAAGAAGTTGTAAATACTCCAAACGAGTGCGTTAACATCGATATCGATGACCTCAGTATTGTTTAGCACTGCGAGCTAATCTCATCGCATCCTGTATAATATAAGCTGTAAATGCAAGCTACATTGTAGAAAGCTAACTAATTACATTATCACAATTTTTTATGAATAGAATATAGGTAGGCTTCGTCATAGTGCATACTGCAAAGCTGCAAGCCTTCAAACAGTCATTCATCTGTAATTCTTTTGCATGAAAGTAGGTATCAAAAGTAAGCAAGTCAGAATGTGTCCACGTGCATCTTCTTTCGATCTTTCATCTATTGCGCAGTTTTTGAGAGTACAAAGTAATAAATTCATATTTTCCTAAAACTCCCAACCAATAAGTGCAAATGGTCAACCCCGTATAACTAGTGCTACTATATAAAACTATATGTACATTACGAAGAGGTACCTGCTGCTTGTCTACTACATTTCTTAAGAAATGGTTAATCTACGAGAGGATATCCCTTTTCATAGTCGTTATAAAAAGCATAATTCTACTGCAACTTAAAATGCAGCGCAAATTGTTAGTATGGGTCGATAGATCTTATATGCAGTTGTAAACATCATGACGAAGTCGTTTGTTGTAGAACAAACCACTAATAAGTTGCAATACTCAACAAAACCTGAATAAATTTTGCTCCACTGGTAACGGTTGCCCAATTTTCCATGTCTGTAATATAGAATATAGGTAGGCTTCAAGTGTAATATGTGAAACTACAAAATTCAAGTAAAAACAAATGGAAATGCTCTATCCGCTCAAGTTTGTAGGGAATTTCGCAACTCACATTTTTTAGAAATCTCCAGAGAAGATAATCGAATAAGTTTTACAAAGAGAGCATTTAAGAGTTAGCGTAGGCATATAATACTTTTTATCTCACTAATTTTTTATCGACCACATGTAGTCAATTAAAAGATGAATTCAGTGTACATCCATGTACATCATGTCTCTATAAATGATTTGCATTTAGAATCACTAAAAATCATTGACGCTGTAAAGTGTATATCTTTTTCTTGATTTTTTTCTGGAGTAAATGTGTTTTCTCGATAAAAGACACAACATGATCTTACTACGTCGTAGCCGTAGTAAAAACAACTTAGCCATGACTCTAACCAGAGTTCAGAACTGGGAAGAGATATTTTGGGTTATGCATAGAAAATGAATTTAAGAGATAAATGGCTACAATACTTATCTGTGTTAAATGTATTTGTACTACATGTCAATACAGAGTACAGCTCGAGAGAGTTTAGTTTTGATGAATGAAACAGCTACTTAACTGAAATGACAATTTATAACAATAAAACCGACACTGATGATATCATGAACATCATTTGACACAGTTGTTTAAGAACTAGTTTTGCTCTCAATGTTGCAGAGTGAAGGCAACCATCTAAATTTATGCACATACCTAAGTTTCGAATCAATGAATTCCTCGTCGTGAGTATATTTAGATTCGAATGGTGTTTGTTGCATGATTTACAGACCTGTAATCGTTATACCGTCAAAAATGATTATTATGATATTTTTTCTTACAAATATACAACTGTAATATTCCAAGTTCCAAGTTTAATGCGAATTAATTTAATAGGTCCACATTTAGATCAAGGAACCAGAAAATGAGGCATCTTGTAGTTGCATTAGGTCCACATTCGTGAGAGATATGCCTTTACGTGGAGACGGAGCACAGTATTTGCCTGGGCTACAATGGGTGGTTCCACTCCAAGGCTCCATGCAGCAATCGCCTCTGTATGTTTTGTAGGGAATATGGATTACGCACATGATTGGAAAGTTCTTTTGCTGTGAAAAAACATCTGAACTACTTACATAGTAAGTAGATATATGATATGCTATGCAACTAAAATTAACGAAAGCACCCTCAATAATTAAGTTGTACTCAATATATTACAAGTTGTACTCGTTGACATTACATGACCTAAGCCTATGTAAAGTCACTTGCGAGTTCAACCACGTCCATCTTCATGATTAATTGGTTCCTTGAAACTAAAGTACGTAAAGAATCATAGTAATATGAAAAACACACAACAACGATTTTCTAGAAAATAAAAGTAAATTTTTGTTTAATAATCATAATTCATTTTTGGTAACATCAACATTCTTCATGATCTCTTATCCACATTATAGTTTATAGTATAGTGTTAATATTTTGTTGCATTCAATACACCACTTGATCGAATCGAATATCTTAAAGATTTACAATTAGTTAAAATTGAACAATGCATAAAATTTATAGCCGGGCAAACATGACAAATTATCTCAAACATTCACATTAAGCAAACATGAAGGGATGCTAAGATAAGCTTTTCTTACAGTATTAATACAGCGTATCAGACGGATTGATTTCAAAAAGGTATTACAATAAAGTTTAAGATAGAACTAGATTTAATGATTTAATCGTTATCATCAATACGTGCATGCAAGAAACTCCAGTGACATCATCATAAGTTTAACAAGTTATTCTGCGCATTGTTTACAACCAGCTTGAATATTTATCCTACTAATATAACAGACCAAGGCAATTAGAGGATACATAACATGAAGTAAATGGTGCATGATTTTTTGCAACGATAAATATTCGCTTATAAATAGAGCTTGTTAAAGCTGTTCATAAACGTCTGGTTAGTCAATCTTCGGACGTCAATGAAAAACAAAACAAAATTAAAATCTTACAAAGCCCAACCTTTCCACTAACGATTGTAGACTAAACATAACTTTAGAGCGTCAGCAATTCCTATTCTAGCTAGCAAAGTGAGTTTATAATGACTCAGAATGGGAAATCTGCAACCGATATATATTTAGTTGCAGAGACAGACGCACTAATATCATGAAATACAAGCATCTTAACATGAGATATCTGAACTGAATGCATCTTAAGGAAGCATATGAAATTGCAACTCGTGCTCTGTGTGCATATAAACACGTTTTGTTTTGTGATTCTGATATGGTAATAATATTTTTAAACCAAGAGTTTTTAATTCACATCAACATTTTTATAAAGCTGCGAGCCAAATATGTTTTAAATAGGAATAAAATTCTGAATGAGTCGCGTACATCATTTCACAGTTTGCGAATGGATTATATTTTGCATACAATAACATGCAGATAAACGCTTTCATGAATATTATTCTTTGATTAGTCACTCTGACTATGACTGGATAAATTGTAAGTCGACTTTTTACGTGCAATATATCTGGTAAAGTGCAGTTCAAAAAGGTAATATAACGAAAGAGCAGCAAGTTCTGCGTCTCTTCTCCGCACAGATGATTTACAATAAATCACGATTTCATGCAAACACTCTTATAACTTTATATACGAGCTACTACTCTACTCCCGAATAATTACTAAATGTGTACATGATGCATACAGAAAATCATAACCAGATGAAAGCAGTCACATCAGCCTGGCTTTTTATCTTAAAAATATTTGCACACATTGCATCTACTACTACAGCGTTCACCATATCATCACAAGAACACACCGGATGACATGGATTATGGCGTCATGATGATCGATTACGATTACATTAATTACACCTTAGTTCAATATTTAAAGCAGATCCGAACATCAACATCTCTTTCGTGTTGTGTATTGCATTCATTCAAGCAAAACTAAATGGTTTGATACAATTTTTAACTGATGAGTATATATAGTAAAGGATTTCTTTTGTAGGGCAATATTTGAACATTTACATACATAGCGATTTTCAATTCCAATTTCACACGGTTAGAAATGCACATGATTCGTGTGGACAAGTGTAACAAGAATTAAATGCTTATATTTGATAAAATTACTGTTCTACAAATGGTGGATAAGGAACTATAGGAAGCACACATTCGGGAAAATTTCATTTGATATGGAAAATTACAATGTTGGAAAGTTTTTGTACTAACGTTTTCTCCATGCGCTTGCACGCTACATCTACTTACATGTATTTTTTTGTATGTTATCAATGTACAACACATAATTTACATGGACAAGTATAGGTGAAATAATTAAGTCCGCTCGTGCGACTTCACAAACTCCCAATCAATCTAAAAAAAACATCAGCAAATACATTTACATGAACTATCGTAGTACTACACGAATGTAGAGTTTTCCAAAACGTAGTCTTTCATTTTCATTAGTCACATTTTTTAATTCTACTGACACACATACGAAGGTTTGAATAATATGGTAACGCTTAAGATTTATTTCACAAATATCCGTAACGAGTCACTTACGATTAGTTCATATCATCGTCATAATCATACTCCAAAGTCCAAACTCTAAATAGTTATTTATAGCTTAATGTGTTTAGTACTTATACATTTTCCACTCGTTCAGCCTCACACAAGGGAACCATATTTGGGTAAGTCTGACCTAAAGGCCAAATTAAATATAATTTTTGTGTATTTTTATGCCGTAGATTACGAATCCGAAATGTTTTCTGTCAAACGCAAGTTTGGCGGTTATGAGAGACTTTATACTAAAACTTCCCATGTAGAGAAATTGCAACTTTTTATTTGATCAAAAATAATGCATACAAAATTATTTATATTTTGTAGTTAAATATTGTTAATCTTATACTTCTTATCTTATACTTCTTGATCACTTTTTAGTAATGTAGATTTTACTACTGTTTCTCATGGCCATTTGCTTCACTACTTTTACCATACTTTCAAGCTTGTCACAAAACAAAATCGTACAATCGTACAGCCAAAAGTGGTAAAGAATTTCAACAAAGTTAAATACAAAATGTAGCTAATTATGTACGCTTTATTTTTTAATAAATAAAATAAAAAGTTTGCTCTTTTTCTCCATGTTATTTCGATGGGAGTTTTTAGTATAAATTCTCTCATTCTCAACCCCGCTAAACTTGCGTTTTACAGCAAAGAGATTTCAAGAACGTTTCGTAATTTAAGCTTAGAAATGATATTTCATTTGGCCTAGTTCAGACTTCACCAAACATTGTTCCCTTGTCATAAAAATCTAAGGGAATGTTTGAATGTGCAAATAAAGCATTTCGAAACTAGTATTCATATTTACATAGTACACTGTATTTATATGAACCTACAGACACAGAGGTCTGGCATACTAACATAACACAAGGGTTGGCAACAAAATGATGATAAACTATTTTGCACAACACCATTACGATTATTATTATACTAGCAGATATATATATAATTTAGGAGCCCACAAAGGGCTTAAAAAGTAATGCTGTCCCAGTTGCATGTCATGGTTGGCATAATTAATACTCTTTTCAAGGTTGCGGTAGATTGTCATAGGTCACATCACTTGTAAATGTAAATTAATTAAAGCTCAAACAAAGTTTGTATCGTGATCGTATAGTCACTAACATCATTTCCTGGATCATAAATTCATAAATGTGCCCGTCAGTAATGCGTAATTATAGATAATATGTATGTACATGCTTACGGGTTTCCTGCTTTATTTCCCATCTTACGATCAACCAATCAAAGAATTTAGTTGCAAAATGCTATTAAGTTACAATGTATTCAATAATCAGTCGCTCCACTTTCAAACAGAGGTAACTACGCATAGTTAAATAATTTTTTTAGTAACTCAATAAAAATCTAAGGACTAAAAACGATTTTTCATAAAACCTTACTGTCAGTGCACCGAAATATAATACTTTTCCATACGGTAAAGACCCTTTCAGTACAGATTTTGGCATTTGGCATACACACATCACATCGAAAACGCATCATATATCTTTAGGATGTCCTTAGACCTATATATAAATGTGCTTTCACCAACGGCTTCGAGAACTTACTTAAATAACGCATGTCTCACCTATTAGACCGACATTCATGTTATCCCTACGAATAAAACTTTTTTTTAAAGAAAAAGTTCATCTAGTTTAAGCATTAAGCATTGTATTTTTACAGAAATTGGGTCACTCCATTAATACATTTGCTCAGGTTAGTAACTATACAAAATTGGGAATTGCGCAATATATAACATGTAAGATATGCTATGCTGAAAATCTGAAATTGCAGAAATTCAAATATGGAGAAAAAAGTATACGCTAAAGTTGATGCTACTATACTGTATAAATAACGACAACAATGGAAACGGCTCTAAAAACTTTACACGTGATGCTTTAAAAAAGAAATATACACTTATCTTCCCGTAGAACTCAAGTTAAAACGTGCCACATAGCTATAGATTTACGAAAGGTTTTGCTCATCTCGAGCCAGTGATTGAGCTCCGATCCACTCTCACGGGGTCCTAAGATGCATGAGCCAATGATGGAGCTAGTTCCCATTAAGTCGTTAGATTGATCCAAAACACAAATCTTTAAGAAAAAGTCAGCAAAAAAGTTTAAAATTACTTTGTGAAAATTATAGCACAATAATGATGAGCACCTGCTCAACTTCTCAAGATTATATTTATTCATTAGACTGTATAACACTTTCCTAGAGGATTCTTTTTCAAACTTAGTATACTATATAATGTCTCTGGGGTTGTTTACTTTGGAAAAGTTTAACTCAAGACGTATTGCATAAGTGAATAACTTGGAGGGAAAAGTTGTGTGAGCTACTTTCACTGTGCGAAAAACGTTACATTACTTTCCCAAGATCTTATTGCATAGGTTGTAGGTGGAAAACATTAAATAAAAATTGATGCCCAACACATACCTCGATTGCACCAGTGGCCAAAGTTGATGGTGAAATCGAAAATGAAACCGCTTCATTCCACACTGGACTGTTCGTGTTCTTCCTGGCTGTTGTCTTTTTCTTTTTCAATCTTTTTCCACTTCCAATCATATAAACCTTGACGTATGGATCTATAAAGGGGAAATCGGTATGATATTTGCAAACTAACACGAAAACAAAACTCATTTTATCAAAAATATGGAATGTATGTACTTCATAGGTTAGTTAAGGGTCATAAGAGAGTAGGAATTAGGTGCAAGGGCTGATTTGTTTTCACTTCCGACAAACACTGTTATAATCATTACATCATTAAAAAGCAATATAAATAGCTGGACAGCTGGAAAACACTTTCATAAAAAATGGACAAAGCAATATTATGCGAAGGACTTGTGTCAAGGATGAGCGAAGACAGATTTGCTTCAGTACAAAAAAAAATTGCGTAGAAATAAAAACATCTAGATTTTATAAGGATCGTGTGCACTATTTACTGCATATAAATCTATAAAATGTAGCACTTTACCAAGTGTGTCTTTGTTTGGTGGTGAGTAGAGATTTCGAGCCTTGAGCAAGACGACCGTGAGACGTTCCGCGGATGGTAGATACGAGAGTGAAACTAAGATCTCTTGCCTTTCTCCAGATGGCTGTAAATCACAATATGTAAGAAACTATAGTAAGTGGTTTTTCTGATTATTTTAATTTAGTGATTTGGTACTTGAAAGTATGTGAAGTAAGATGTACAATTCAAGAACCGGTAACCACACTTATAACTTAGAGCCGATAGCTAAGACTGAATTTCGAAATTCTAATTGGAGTAGGACGAAACCCTAAGATAACTGATGTTCTGTTATCTCAATGGCGAAATCATAACGGTATAAGTATATTGTTAAAATAGTATAGTAATTCAACCAATTCTGCCACATCAAAATTCCGTCAACTTGCTCAATGGTATTAATGTTATGATGACTTATGACCAATAAAAAAAGTGAAGGTTACAGTAATGATATAAATATGGGCTCAGAGTAACAATAATAGCAAGTATCTTTTACTTACAGTTTTGCTTTTAACAACTTCCGCCCAAACTTCCAGGTTGCTTGTCACATTGAAATCTTCCAGCCGCATCGAAACTTGGCCAACTACATCATTTCTTGAATAACGATCGTAATCGAAAACCTAATAATAATAATAAACAAATCGATAAGACGTATACATACAGTGTGCTTTTATATCATACATTCATGCATTGCGGATACAGCATCACTATCCGCTCCCTTTATTATATTCGCCAGATAATAGGTAGAAGTACAATTTCTTCACAATTGATTACCCAACAGATAGAAAACTTCTGTATTTATATAGAAATATAATTATTTCTTACGTATAGTATATATTATTTATAAGGCGAAAGTCCCTACCTGTAAAATGAGAATCTTTTCTTTGAGATCATCCTGTGACACAGGGAACTTGAAATGTTCATCAAAATATGGATTAGGCTCATTCCTGTGAATGTTGGTCTGTCTTTTTCTTGTATCAACCTCGGGAGACATATACAATCTGATGTACGGGTCGTTGAATCCTCCCTGACTGCTTCCTGCTAGGTCGTGAGCTTCGTGCATGTGGGTAGATTTATATCACAAGACGCAATCGACATGAAACATAGGAGATTCCAAGGAAAACAAAATGAGTAACAAAGGAGTTGGAACGAACGGATTTCCAATCTAAATCCTCATTATATCGCTTTATTCTCTTAATTATAATGGTTTATAGGTGATTTCAATGACGCTTATATCGAATAGCTTCACCATGTCTAAATGTTTTCATACGTGTATCTGGTATCTGAGCAAGATGATAACCGCTAAATTGAGGTCGTAGTTGATATGACCAGTGAGTTAATCTTAGGATATGACGGTAGTATAAAATTAACCAGAAATACGAATTTATACTATTATAACGAAACTACAGAAAATATCAAAGAACCAAGTAATATCTAACCACGTAAATAAAGCAAAGTTCCAAAGCAAAGTCCAAAGTTGAAAAATTGCGTGATTTTGTTATTAATAGCAAGCGCTAATTATTATTTTTTATTTCATTTAATAGTAAGTATATAACTAATTAGTAGATAGTTGATGTTTTATCTTATCTGTGTCACTGAAGGAAGAACAGTATTGTATTGATTCAGCAAGACAATAAAGAATCAAATCAAATCAAATTCCTATTCTCCTATTAAACCCTAAGAAAAATGACATGTTCATGGGTGAAAGCAGCTCCACATACAAAAATAATTTGGGTTAAAATAATTAATTTATCCACATAAACCAAAAGCAGAAAACCTAAAACATTAAGTCGAAATACCTAGAATTTTAATTATATTTATCTCCGTAATTTATTGTCGACTGACAATGAAAAGGTGAGGAATTTACTATTTTACCTTTAGGAACCTACCTACAGAAACCAATACATATTAATTCTCAGAAATGGAATTATTAGTGTTACGAGCGGAAAAGGGGAAATGTACATGTCTAATAAAGTAAACAACAATATATTTACGACAAGGATTCTTGTGCTAGACAAATGAAACCGCTGATGCTTTTTAAGTTATAAATTTGCTCTGATATTCATTACATTTAACTTATGAATGACATATTGTGAGCCTGGAGCACTCAAAATATTTCAGTTTAACATGTATCTTGCAATATTTTCTTGCTGTTTTGTTTGCACTTTTTCTACACCAGCCCTCTTAAAGTTGCTTAGCTTACGAAAATGAAATTGATGTATTTACCCATACCCATACAAAAAAAATCTTTGTTGGACCATTCTTCAAGTTTAAGTTTCACTGGTATGATTTTTTCTCTTCATTTTACTAACCAGAATGTGCATGCATTTGCACTAAAAGCATTATTCTAAAAAAACGAAATCGTCGCACCTCGTCAATCCCTTGGCTAAGTAAAATTCTACATAGAACCAAATTTGACCAAAATATAAAGTTAAATAAGCCATATGAATATATTAGAAAGAAATCAAAGTTGTAGATATTTATTTATGAAAACACAACTTAAAATAAAAGCCGTTTACGAGAAACGAAGATTTCGACGTTTTGACCGTCACGTTATTATAATGGACACGGCACCTTATTTTAAAAAGCTAAATGCACCAATTAACTAAACTTTTGATAAGCATTCAAAATAAGTATGACACGGTATATGTTATACTTTGAAAATTTGAAACCGTTATAATGTTACGGTTAAAAAGGTTAAACAGAAAAAGCTCAAAAGAAATAGGTGTTGAGATTTAGACATCATATATCGATTGATGAAAAAAGATTTTGAAAACGTTGAACGGTATGGATTCTTGAGCCAGGAAGCACAGACCAACACACGAAACAACTAATTATATAAAGAGCCACGTTCCTTAATAAAAGTCCACACCATATAATAATAATTTCTCAAGCATTCTCTTTTCTCACAATTCGTTAAGAATTGACATTTATACACTTCTGCTTACGGGAAATGAGCAGATGTAATACCACTGCCTTAAGCTTATGCTTAGGTTGAATGTGGGCGTAGGTAAGTTGTATATTACACATTGAATAAGCTTTCACCTAGTTAATGCTAAATACCAACATCTTCATTTTTCGTGGAAGTATCATGATTATGATGAAAGAAAAGAAGAAAACTGAAAAGAAAACATTTCATTCAGACATTTGTTTCCCACAAATTCGTAACGCAATATACCTGATGCCATATCACGTCACATCACGTTGAAAGTCTACTGCAATCGTAATAACCTTAAACCTGAGTTCATCGTTTATAATATTATAATGGATAGTAGGTATGGTATGAAGTTAGTCGTAGAGTAAAATGTACATATTTTCTCTTTCCTAAGTCTGCTTAAATAAGCGACGTTTTTTCTTCTTAGACCCCACTCTAAACAAAATTAACTTTAAACAAAATGCAAAAATATCGGCTTTTATGAATTTACGTTCCCACTAAAACCACAACATTGAAAATTAATTATGTTGGCACATCTGCATAATTTGCGATACGTATAGTTCTACTGAAGTATGTAAGTATGGTATGATGGTAGGTTTAGTTACGTCAAGCAAGGGTACCATCTACCTACAAAATTTTATCAACCATATTGGTTTTGGTAAAAATTTGCAAAGAGAATAGGATTGAACGCAAACTAGTGGAATTATGTTATTGTATATTCTCCAATCATAATTATGTACCTACATTCTATACTAACTTTTCAACATATAATGCGGTTACAGATTTTATACTGTATACGTATATGCCACTGTGTGTGCTGATTCTTCTTCGTATTTCTCAATAATGAGTGATGTTATTTTCACGACTAGTCCTAAAATTAGCATACTATATTCCCTAACTACTTCATCTGGTAACGAGTTAATTAAGATATGGATGACAATGATCTTCTTTCCTGCTACGGAAAACTAATAGACGTCATACGTTCGACAAAAGCAAACTTATCTATCAACTCATTTCTCATCTGTATGTGTAAGTTATTTCAAACCTATTGTACACTGTCGTATATATTAGTAATATATGAACGAAGATTCTTTTTTCATAATAGTCTGGAACAATAAAATAAACACAGCAAGATCCCAGCATCCCAGACAATGTATTACAAACAATTAGATCTGATAAGCGTGTAAGAATCTACTCTGGCATGCATTACGCATCATTTATTGCTCACCTTCAATCACGTGGACATGCAGATCAGATTTATCAAGATCGTATCTCAGCCGAAAGTGGATTCGACCAAGCGGAGAGCTCCTGTCATGAGGACTTGATCCAGGCTGCTTGTCTTTCGGTAAAAATAGCGACATATCTTTCCTCTGGTATAAATCCAACTGGAGAGTTCCCAAAAGAGGTGAAAGTGGAGCAGGAGAATTATTCGAGCTGTCTGATGGTGTAGGAGATTTTGGTGGGATCAGCAATGGTGACAGGCATCTGGAAGCCCGTCTGAAAAGAAAAAAAACCTCATACTAAGAAAAAAAGTATACATGTTTTCAAAATGCATAAGCATTATATCAATTTCCACACTTCGCATAATAGAACGCGTTACTTTCACATAACTACTTCAGCGAAAATAAGTACGTGAGCGTGATTGAGTTTGAAACTGTGTTGAGGAAAAAAAGAAGACTCTCAAAGTCTCAAGCACCAAAAGAAAACCATTTATGTAGTCACACCTTTTCTGTAACTAGAAAAAAGATGTGTTGCATGAGTTATAGATGCTTAACAAAGTGTATCTATACACATGAGAAAGGTATATCCTCTTTTCCATCCACCTATTGTTTGATCTTCTCTTCCTTGGAATGGAATTATTTACACAAGGACAGCTAAGCTTCAAACTCTCTATTATCATTTCGTTAGAATGGTCTGTGCTGTGCTTTACTGCTCAATATCATAATGCCTGCATCTTATACTGTACACTTTTTTCTTTCTCTCTGATCTGATACCGTTCTCTTTAGATCTCTTCATTTTCATTCATTTTTATTTTATTTTAAAATACACAGATTTACTTACCTGCCTTGCACTAATGGCTTGTCACTCAATGAAGTTAAGGATGACTGAGAATGAGATGGAGTTTTAGAGTCAGAAAGTGGTGATATGCGCACGTCCGAAGTAGAAGAATTTGGTGATCCATTTTTCTCATAAGATGTTCCACGAACCTTCATAAGAGATTAGGATTCACAACACATTCAAAGGTTTTTAAGATTTTAGGCTGTGCATAAATAAAGAAGTTCCAAGGGACATGCAATAAAACTGACTGACAATGAGCTACCGATAAACAACAACGTGAATTACGTTGAGCAATCATTCCAAGAATTTCGTGTGTTTCTACGTATGACATGTGAGGTTTTTGTCGTCCGCATTCATCGTCCTAAATGAATTTATGTTTAGAAAGTATACATTATAAATAGTAAAGTGTAAAGTGTAAATAGTGTTTCGACAGAAAAGAGTAATAACGCAAAAAGTCACAACCATCTAAGATATAAGACTGACAATGAGTACGACACTCATCTTTTGAAGACAATATGACTTTTACAAGCATGAAATTTTCAACGCCAGCTATATATGCTACTCACAACTATTATGCTAGTAATATCACATCCTTTGTTTTTGTAACATCCATCCGTGTATTAAGTATTTATAACAAAGGGGTCTTTATGAGTAAAAAGACAAAATAAGATAAGATATAAGACGGCGTAGCGATGATGAAATCAAAAAAACGTTTTCGGATTCAGATGTAAAATGGTCAAGTTATCCTTAGACGTACTTTGAATCCTTATTTTTGAATTATATCATTCACAACCATGAGGCGAGCATTCAAAGAAGCGTTGTTCAAACGCGTTATTTCCCACTACCAAAATTCGACAAATTTTTCTAAATTAAAAACCGTCCAGCATTTCCAAACAGAAGGAATTCGAAGACCACCAAATACAGAATGATTGCCAGATTTCAGGCTACAAAACCAACAGAATACAAAAAACTTTTAGGTCGACCTTCCACGATAGTCACACCTCAAATGCAAAAAAGGTTTTTAAATAAATGCATCTGTTCCGGAGGCGGCAGCGGCCAAGATGTTGGAAATTTCGAAGACGGCGTTACATCATATTAAAGCTAAGAAACTGGGAATCAAATCCTACACTAAAAAGTAGGCTCCGAAGAACGTAGGGGATCAAGAGGCCCCAGCAAAATCTGGTTGCCGTCGAGTTTATAAAAAACACTTCAAATTTTTTTGGTATTTGATGACGAGACAGATGTCCATTGGGATCCAGCACACGTCCAAAGAAGGAAAATTTTTAGTGCAAAAGACCCTCAGAAAGTGCATCATCATGAAAAAGTAAAACAACATTCGCAAGGTCCCCCAGGAAGTGCTTATTTGGCTTACGGTTTTGAAGCGTAGATTAGCATTAAAAAATGCCCCAAACGTCCCCCTGGCCAGGGGAATAGAAACTTTCTGGGCTCTGTGCAAGAGAGAGTACTCCAAACGAAAGGATCCAACCAAGAACACCCAAGGATTTAAAACCGTTTGGAGAATATTAGCAAAGAAGTTGCAACAAAATCGGGAAAAACAGTTATGCAAAGTGCCATGAAGAAGATGAGAAACATCGGGTACCACGGGATTGGAGGATCTGAACAGTGATGTTATTTATAACCTATTAATTCGTGTTTATTATGATACTAAGTTGATTAGAATAAATACGTGTACATGAAAGTTACGCCGTTTTGAAATTTGTCTTTTTACTTATGAAGATTCCTGTATTCATTTTTCACTAAAAGTCGTATATGACAGCTATTTGCATAATGGAACAAAGGCAACAGTGCTTCTCAAAAATCCTTTAATCGCTTTTTCTGTTTCAAGCCAAGCTTTTTCATCAGGTTTGATAATCGAAAGCAAAAGTTTCAGTAAATAAAAAAGGTTACAAATCTAGCAAAAGCATAGTAAAAAGCTTAGGATACTTTTGTATACAAATATGCTCCTCTATGCTTATCATATACATTTTTCAAATGCATAAAAGAAACTTATTTGTTTGCATAATCTTCTGGAGAAGGAATTATTTCCAAGCCCATACTCCCAACAGAGCGAAACCTGGACTTTTGCATCCTAAATCCCAATTTTCCAACTAGTTACTTTCCGGGCATTCAAACATTTGCATGATATTCTGCAAGTTTTATGAATTCTGACATTAGAAACCTCTTGAAATTTTTATATTGCACGAATTTTTAAACCACAATAGTAGAGATTTAGAACACAATTCACTGTTTTGAGTACAAAACGGAGTTTGTGTGTACTGGATTTACTTTTTGCTGCATTAAGATTTTTACTTAAATATGTCTGAATTGGATTTACAAAACATTCGAGATTTTTTATTCAGATTATAAGTATATTTCATTTGGAACCGTGATTTAATAAACCTAGTATTTTGGCAAAGCGTACAAATCTTAGTGTCTGTGCATGGCCTTCAAAATTCCTAATAACATTTTCCTCAAATTGTTACATTTTATTTTCATTACAAGCCGGGAAACTACTAGGCTGGAATTAATTCAAGTGGAATCTCAAAAGGGTTATTTACTCTGTTTGAAATTTCGTTTTTTTCCTTAGCCACTGTTTGTGAGCTACGAGATGAGGATTACTAACTGACAATGACAAAATTTCAATTTGCCCCTGGCAAAGAAGTATGAAAAGAAAGTTAAATTTACGACAGAATGACATCTTTAAAGCATATCTACAACACAACAACACTTAAAGTTTATAGGATATAAAAGTGTTTATTCACTAAAAACCGAGTTCCACTCCTTGAGACATACCACATCAACGGAAGTTTACCCTGATGTGCCTGTCTATCGATACTCAGTTATGCAACATTTGAATGACACCTGCAGTAGCACTATGAGTTCCCTCGTAATGGATCTAGAATACTCAAATGACGGATCACTTCTACCTGTCTTCCTTACAAGCGTGTACGCATAATTTTTCTGGTGTGTATTGCGTCTTTCACAAAAAAGGACGATGTTTGCAAAAGTTATGAAAATATATGTGTACAGAAAACTATAGCAGAATCCAATCTCACCTTACACTCTCTAATTCTTTTTTGCTTGTTATAAATATATAATGAAAACTGTAATGTTTACAAAATAATATAGCAACTACTACCTTTCAATAATAAATGAGTGCTATTTTGAGGGTAAATCCGTAGGCCGGTAATATGTTTGAATAACATGCTCCAAAAAATACTAAATTGTAGGCTACATACTTCGGCCCTGCACAAGTGGAATTGAGATTTTTTATCATATTTTCTCGACGGACTTTAACAACCGGTAAAAGGTAATAACATAAGTAGGCAGAAATAATGGAGCCTTCTCGACTTTTTACCGTCAGGTAGAAACCACCTGAATAGAATGTAAAGAGGGCTATTCACATCTGGACAAAAATCTCAAAACTCTGAAATTGTGTGAATGCTCAGCCCTACGTATTAAATGATTTAGAAGGACAACACTTTTTTCTCTGAACAATTTCTTCAATGACCAACTACATAAATGCTGTTTTCTTGACTACACTTCTCTTCAAGGCCACTCCAATTCTCATCTGCGAGGCAACCCTCATCATTGGAGTCATTACAAGCTACTTTTATTTTCCCGAGTTAAAACGACGGTCACGATGCATCGGTCAATTGTGAGAGAACGCCGTATAGCCTCTAACAATATATTTTTCTTTCTCAACAACTCAGCCAACATTTTATTCTCACAACCGAGTAGTGGACAAAAAATGACCTTACTTGCATTCCACCATTGCCACCCAATTCTCATTAAACTCTCTGTGGTAAATGCATCAAAATACTTGCGTTCACATTGTCACTAGCAAGCATTTTCATCAATAATGCGTAAAGCTTTTTCAGGGTGAGGGTAAGTAGAAGTAGAAATAAAGTCAAAGAAAGACACCTCAGGCTATCCAACTCTACATACATAGGATTGCGGTTTGCAAAGACAGCAAAACTGGCAAGACAAACTTCTCCTTTATGATTTGAAGTTCCCGAAAAAAAGCAATAGACACGACAGCTTATTAGAGAAAACAAGCGCGACGCGAGCGGAGACAGTCGGGAATAGGTTTGAATTAAGGAGAAGTGGTCTGTGTATCTGAGAAGCAATAATCGTAAAGTAGTAAGCCAAACACCAAACACCATGAATGAAACGCAGCTGTGAATGAATGACCTGAATACTGAGTAAGGAGAAGATACTATCTCGTGCAGTATAATCCTTAATCCTTGATTTTTCCCGAATATATTAACAGTGTAAGCAATTCTGTAATGGACTTAGACTTTTTTCCTCGCCTCACACTTTTCTCAAATCAATATCTTCTTTATTCATTCTTTCAGCATGTGTACCTACACCCTAATATGCCTAAAACTGCACGTTGCGCAGTTTAATCCTCGAATAAGACTTTCTGTGAAACCACCTTTTTTAACCAGATGGAACATAAATCATGGGGAACTGGAACGGTGGAAGTTGATACGGCGGATAAGATAGGAGAAAGGACACTGTAACTTGCTACTTGGCTCAACACAATCATCATCCTACAGATGCATTTGATCCACATTGGTTAGCAAATTGCCCAGAGACTGTAATCAGAGAGATTGAGCGGGCGGGTGTAAGATAGCTGTAATAAATGAGCTACACGATTCCATTTCAACTTGGGTGATCTGTTACTAATAAAACATCCCTTGTCCACCCATGCTCAGGTTTTATCCTTGATGAACTCTGTTTTATTCGCGCGCATCACCATCAACAATAAAAACAAATACCTAATGATTTGCTTGCAGCCAAGCTGCTCAATCCTTTTTTATACGAGTCACATTCAACCAGCACTTTATTCAATTTATAAGTTGGAGTCCCCGACCTTCACCATACTATCCTTTCAACAGTGCTTCCTAGCATGGGGCTTTCTTCATCAATTTTCTCTCCATAGAAAACCATCTAGGGAATCGCCTTTGGGATGTTTTTTTCTTAGATTTTCCCCAGTAAAGTTTGAGATAGTTTATAGAACTTTCTTTTTGAGTTGCATGCAAGGTATGTAGTTTCATGGAGTAGTTTGAATGTGCATGTTATATCTACTATTGATATATACATTCGCTTCTTATCGGTTTACTAACATTTTTCATTATCTTAGATTAGGAAAACATAGCAGAGATCATGATACTCAAAATGTAAAGTTTCAAATGTTTGTCTTCCGAAATTTTCACGGAATAAAAATGGGAATTATCTTCTCTTGTGCAATCCTATGCTCGAGTAATTTAGTTGTATTTTTATTTGAGGCTAATCCATTCTTAGAAAATCGTAGGAACATTTTGCTTCCAAGTAGAAATTAAAGGACTCTGTCTTGCGTGGGATCAGAGGGATCTTGACACATTTCCCTTCAGATTTACAAAATTACCTTTAAATCAGAAGATCCTTTTCTGAGAAAACATGTTAGTGGAAGGCACAATATAAGTATTGTGTTTGTGTGTGTTAAGATTTTCTTTTCCTTTTTTAATAAACCCAACTAAGCATGGACAATGGTAGGAATAGTGAAGTAAAACTAAGAGACTGCACTTTTTAGCTGTGGTATTATAACCAAGTATATGTAGCATTTTGTTGTGAATTCTAATTCTCTGATTTATATATATTTAATGTCGCATCTGTCAGGATTACGTTACATAAAATGACACCAGCTACATATTTACCGAGAGAAACAATGGCCACGATTTATAAAGCAATAAGACTCGACTTACCTGGAGTGGGGAAGGAGATCGAGAGCCATGATATGTTGGAGGAGGTGAATCCGGTGGAGAAACTCCAGAGCTAAGGCCTTCTGGAGTAAATGTACGGATAGCCGGAGATGATCCACGATGACCCTGAAACATTTATATTTCCATCCGTTGAAATCATAACATGAATATACGAGTTTCACAAATATACAAATGATTATGAAGTATGATATTATTTCCTTTTTTGAATTTTACTGACGCTGAGAATATCGAATTCATATCTTTGCAGCAAAACTACGATTCACAATTCAAACAAATGAAAAAATGAAATCTTACAATTATTAAAATATTGAGATCAAATATACGAACGTATTATAAGAAGACGTAACTCCATTAAAACATAGTTGAGTTTCTTGAGAATATAAACTTAGCCAGAAGGCTAACGGTTTATATGTATTCTAATGTATTCTAATATTTTATGTGAATAAGCGAAAGCAATAAAAAGAAGCCAAACTAGGGAACGAACAGCAAACTCGAACATTTACAATGCGTAACAATACTCTGTCGCACAAGATAATATGCGAAATGTGTAACTAAAAATATTGTTTCCTGCCTCCTCAATAGTTTCTCCATTCGTAGATTGATTTTCAGATGAAGGAGCCAACCTTCCCGTGAAATTAATAAATCTAGATGCTACTGTAAATATTCCATAAATAATTGAAACGTACCTTTCTAATGAAATTCTCGATATTATGCCCTTGAGATGAAATCGAAGGTGTCCGGTTCAATCTAGCTCCAGGAATTGGTGGCCCCGTAGGAAGAGACCGAGACTGGTGTGTCAACATGTCCGTATAAGAAGATTCAGAGTCCCTTCTAATCGGGGGTAAGTGTGGATGGCCAATCCCAGCAGCAAAATAAGGTGCACGAGTGGTAATAACGCTCGAGCCAAAGATTGCAGTCCCCCCACTAATCACACCCGAAGCTGAAGTTACCGGAACCACACCAGTTACAATTGGATGATAAGTGTTATAATTATTATAGAAATTAGGAGCTCCAGTAGTAACAGGAACGGTGGGCTTGTGAACGGTAGCCTTTGTCGTTGTAATAACTGCAGGAGGAGACGCAACAGTTGAGAGTTCACCCGAAGAGATCTCACGAACTTCTGGCAGGCTAGCAAAGGATGACTCTAGAGGTTGCACTATACGCTGCTCCTGGTCCACGTTAAACTCCTACAAGAGAAAGCAGAACAAAAATAATCTCTAGTGCGCTCTCTGGGAACGGGATCTGTTGCTTCGAAGAAGAAAATTGAATGCTTTTTATATAACTGTACCGGCAGTACGGTACTTTCACTCTGTACGTGGGACTTTATACAGACTCACTCGTGGGAAGTAAAGTACGTGTTCCAGTGCAAGATTTATACGCTCTTTATTATATTACAACAACATGTAGGAAAGACTAAAAGATTGTCTAGAATGTGCTTTTATGCCATGCATTACTTATTGTGCGATAGTACACCAAACTCGTGTGCTCATGTTCCATATCTACTAAATTCTCAAAGAGACTAGGCTACATAACATCACAACCCAGAGAGAAAGAGAGAGAAACTTTCACCCTCTATGTTACTACGTGGTTGGTCAACAACCCTTTTTTTGCGTGAACTAGTACTACAAACTCAGGACCAACCTATAGAACTATAATCACAATATTGTCACGATGAGACCTCTCGAAGTAGATGGTGAGCGTAAAAAATGCAAGCAAACATTAAGAAATGGAAGATCCCTTCTAACTCTCTCCACACAAGACTTCAATTGACAAAAGATTTCCGTCATTCTGTATCTGTAGCACGCAATAATCATACTCGTTCCATATTGTTAAGTCCAAAAAGAACAGTTCATAGAAAACAGTTCACAGTCTCTGGCATATGGAGTTGCTAATGTTGTCGCCATGTCTATTATTTTGGATTTGGTTGTGAGCGAACGAAAATAAAGTAAATGGAATCAGTTGGTAGAAGGATTACGTTACGGAAGAAAAAGGAAGAGCATGCATTTACTCAAGTTCGCTAATGGCTTTCCTTGTATTGAGTAATCAACACAGGAACAAAACTACGGTATCATTTTTTAGTTATGCTGAAGCCGGACGGTGATTGAATTGTAAGATTTTCCTTCGGTGAAAGCCTCCTGCTACTTTAGCAAAGAGAGTGTTTTCTTTACCCACCCCAAACGCTACATGGTGGAGAACTACTTGTTGGATTGAGTTTTATAGGCATACAGATAATCTGTTAGTAAACAAGAAGCTCCCAGCAAAAAAAAAGCTAGAGGAGCAACATAATCTAATCCAGGATATAAATGCTTTCGATAGAATCTACACTCCACATCTTAAATGGATATTCATAAATTGGATATGTGACTCGCGAAAGCACCAGTGATACATGGTATGTATGAAGTTCCTAAGTAATTGCGCATCTTGTGTCCCTACAGTCTTCTACGTCTTCCAGAGCAAACTTGATTAACCTGTTCATGGTATTTTCCGAAAGGCTTCATTATTATTAGCTCGCAAAAGTGTTTGAAGTGCGATCTTATGAAATCGTCTGCGCCGTCTGTGTGTGCGTGCATACGATGTCCACAAAGTTCTTCAAATTTTGTGTTCTAAAGTCCAATATGACTAGATTTGATGTTTTACTGAGTGCATAGGGTGTTGGATTATGTGTGAGTGATGTACATTTGAGTGTATGGAGTATTCTACAGAATGCATAGGATTGTTTTGTCTAAGGTCCAAACGGAACAAAGAAACGACCCGACTGCGTGTTCTTAAAAAATCAGCCACGTAGAACAACAAGGAAAAGTAAAAATTTCGTTTTTGAAGATTTAGAGAGAATTAGTGAGTTATAGGCGATTCGTGTTCCCTACTTTTTTTTTGTCAAAGGTCAAATAGAAACAAAGATACAACCCGATTGAGTGTTCTATAAAATGTGCCATGTAGAACGACTTCACAGAATAAAAATTTCGTTTTTGAAGTTTTTAAAAGAAGTAATGACCAAGTAATGCAAGGCATGTACTACTACTGACGCTATGTGGTGTGGTAGTAAGTGCATAAGGGAGTTTTACTTAGTGGATATGGTTTTAAGTGGGATTTTAATGTTTGATGTTATGTTTTTAGGTTAGATTGTTAGGTTAATGTTTGAAGTGAGATTTGAATGTTTTATGGTATGTTTTTAGGTTAGATTGATAGTTTAATGTTTGAAGTGAGATTTAAGTGTGTATAATATTTGCGAGCTCAACTTAGTCTTACCAGATTTATTATGAAAGAAATGCGACCAAGTAGAATTTCAGAAATTGTGGTATGAATCTTTTCAGCTACCTACCAAGGACAATAATTAACTTGGGCTCTTGTTAGTCTATGTACGCAGTATTCATCCTTTTGCGTATATGTCCCATAGCAAGTTCGGCTCGAACATTTTTATTTTCATGCAAACAATTTTATGATGTATAGGATGAGGAAACTTTTCTTACATGAAATATAAGCTACACACTACTAGATAAAGGGAAATTGTTAACTTTCAAAGGTACTCACGATCGGTGAGGTTTGGTAAAAGTACGATTATCCTGGGACTTGTCTGACTTACGATTAGACTTTAGACTTGGCAAAATAATTTACATTCTGAAAAAACACATAAAGTGGAGAAAGCTGAAAGCTGCTTTGGGATAAAAAATTAGAATAATTTGAAACATTTCGAAGCAATCTTGCTTCCTGTATAATTCATTTTTTGGCGCGGGTCCTTGAGTACATGAAATCTAACAATATCATATAGAAATCTACAAAGAGAAAGTTTTGTTGTGTATAATAAATAAGAGAAAGTTCTCAAAAATTCATCTGAGGAGCTTTTGATTTAAAAATAAAAATTGAAGAAGGGTTATTTCAGTATGATTTAAATTGAAAATAGTCCCTGAAGAAATCCTAAAAGAAATTTCGGTAAAGTAAAGGCAAACATTGAGCTCAGCAAGGGTAAACATAATATGCTACACAAAGGGAAACTGGGAGTACAATCTATTGTGTTGTGTGGTCTACGTGTACATTATGTACACACTAAATCTGCAGCCAAATCTAACGATCAAGCATAGGTTGGTAATATATGGCAATATTTGGTTTGTAATTCCACAGACCTAATAATTCAACTTTTTTGTGTATTTCATCGAACAAATTGACGAAATTTTTCACAATCCTTAAAAAACTTACAGATATTTAAATAATATCAAAATGATTTTTTCAGATATCTAACCTCAATAACACATATTTACAACATATTGTGACTTTACATGAGTCGTTAAAATAATTTTTTATTGACCCTACACCATTTTTTTCCACCGTCATATACATTTTTATCTCTTCTCAGTTGAAGGTCGTTCAACTGAATCCGATTTTCAGCGCAAAAATACACAAACGGACATCATACTGCGCCTTTATTCTGCTTCTATAATTTCCTATACGTCAAATTCATATGGATGTTGTGTATAATACAGAAGCGGCATGACAAATAATGTAAGTACCTATGTAATATGATGGAGTGCTCGTGTGTACCACTTGATCAACACTCAACTCGAAAAACTGTGATTTTTTTGTGTGCAACAGGAAACCTGCTTGAGTGAGTAAAGCTTGGTAAGAATGAGGTCTGTCCGTATGTAATTCAGTTTCTCTGTGCTTTGTGCTAAATTTCCCAACTCAAATATTACATGGCATGAACTTAGACTGAGAAAATGAGGATTCCCTTCTATCTCTTGCTTTCTCCATAGAACATTGCTATTACATACTACGTGTGCCAGCAACTATTTTCCATACATTACTGTTACTTACACTACTACCATTTTAATTGTGGTCGACGTCTCCAGTAAATTGAGTAAAGGACGCTTTCTGCTCATGGTATTTACCAGCCTAGGTTGTTATTTCTAAATGAGCATTACAGTCTCTAGCAAAGAATAGCTACCAAACATAATTGAATTAATTAGCTTGATGTAGATGAATGATGCCGTGCATACTCTCGCTGCTTCTGAGAACTGGTTTATTCTGGGTCGGGGGTATTTTAAAGCAGACGGGTCAAGTCATGGTATTTTCTGTGCTTTCTGAATGCTATAATCATAGAATACATATGCATGCACGAAGGGTTTAAATTGGTAAGTAATTTAATTGGGGAATGGAGAATGCTAAGAGGCGTGACAGTAAATCTCTTGTTTGATTTTGTGTAGTTTCCTAAAATTGTACATTATCAATTATAAGAATGATGGATACTACTGTATATAGTATACATGATCAAAAAAACATGTTAACTTCCATGAAGCAAATGAGGTTAGAAGACACAAACGACATTAGAAGCCATTGGCAAGTGCAGAGTAAAGTTAGGTAATAGATAAACTATACATGAGACTATGGGTGGCAATAGTAAATGAGACTGACAATTGATCATGATTAACAATCTTATTTGTAGTCAGATTAATTAATTAAATTTGACTGAAGTATATTATGTGCATAGTAGGACAAGCAAGGAAAAAATGTACACATAAAGTGTAAGCCTGTATGTATATCCGATTTGCCTTCTCATATTCACCATTCCAATATTCTATGTTCATATTTTTAGTATTTCATTTTTAAAGAACTTAATAAAAACATAATAAACATGTCTGATACACTGTACTGTAGTTGTTTAAACTGAACTGTCCAATCCTAAATTTATCAGTTCTATCATCTTCATACCGTCTAGCGAAACATAAATTCATGATAATCAGGAGCCCTCTACTTTCTCATAGTGAAAGTTAGGGGGAAAGTAAGTTTTGGTTTGCTAGAGGTGAAAGTAACTTTGCTAGAGGTGAGTAGATGGCGTTATCTTAAACTAAAGAATTTTTCGGAATTAAAGTACCGCATAAATCGTTGCAATGGTCTGTGAGACTGGAACTGCAAACTTTTACTTCGAGTTTGAATAGTGTCCCTAGAGTTTATCGTAGGTATTTCTTTTTACAAAGTATTGTAACGACGTCAAAAAACACCCACGCAGCTAGGCTTCTAACTTCTAATTATTTTTAAAATATGTTTTATATTAATTTTGAGTTGAAAATAGTTAATTCAGTTGTTTGAATTCAATATCACTTGTCCCAGTTATAGACAAGTTTATACCTATCAAGTTTCCTCAAAGAACTAAAACAAATTCGGAATCAGACAGAGTTGTCTGATATTTTAGGCTACTAGGCTTGAAATGAGACTAGACGAAATTTACTTCGGCATACATGATCATAATTAACATCGAATTGAATTTGTATGTCTATGCTTCATGCATTGATGCATCCGCTACAAGGTTGTCTGGTAATTTTTGCTATAACCGTGTGCATATCGTTTCGCTATGTCATGATTTAAGAAGTGTGTAAAATTACTTTTAAAATGCAAGGGAATACTTGCCAGCAAGAGCTCATTATGTCATTATCCATATAAATGAACAAACTTATTGCGTGAACTATCGCCAATGTTGAAGTGCATGTGAATGATGTAAAATAAACTTTTATTTTCTGAACTAAACTATTTATATACATTTCTTCATACGCTTCAAAAGTACTCATAATTTATAAGACTATCAACTGAGTACCATTTTTAAATTAAAGAAACTTTAACTTTATTTTATTCGTTTCATTGAAGATTAGCATTGGCCATAACTTACAAAATACTAACTTGTTTTATATTATTTATGCAACGTTCCATCTGACTTTGAAACTTTCTGCAAAAATTTGTGTCATTTACACATATTTATGTACTCCTATGCACATCATCGTACATCACTTCATCGTGCATCGTACGCGCTTTCATTTTATCACCTCCTCACCTCGGATCGTTCTCATATTGTACCTACTATCTTTATAGTCCAAAGTTTAAAGTTGTGGTGATAGCTAAACCTATGTTTGAGTAAAAATACACGTATGCGCTTTTAAGTAGTTTGCGTTTGCATGTTGACATGATGTCAACAAAAACACATTCTCATTTTCGAATGCGTTCTTCGTAATAAGGTTTTTTTGTAAGAGATGTTCTCATGCGATGCCCTGCAAAACAGCAATAAACTGAGAAAACTGAGAAAACAAAAAAATTTGTAAGGCTGTCAAGTGATGAACGTCTTGCAATTGCAATAACTCGAAAACAAAGGGAATCTACATTACCAGGCCAGGACTTTGCACATCGTCCAGAGATCAGAGCAAAAACAATGTAAAGCCTACTACTTTTGTTTTCCTCCTATAATAATATATAGAATCGCAATCACGAGTAGTGTTTAGCATGGTCAATTTTTTACACAGTTGTTTTGTTCACCACCAACCGAGAAACTCAGTACTTAAAGCCTACTACTTTTGTTTTCCTCCTATAATAATATATAGAATCGCAATCACGAGTAGTGTTTAGCATGGTCAATTTTTTACACAGTTGTTTTGTTCACCACCAACGGAGAAACTCTAATTCTTCTTTTCACGTTTCCCTTTCGCTTCGAAGGCAGTCTAGTAGATCCTTCTCAGAGAAAAGTATAATAAAGTTTGACTGCTGTTGGTGTGTGGCGCAGCGAAGAAACTGAAGACGAATAGTGATGACGGTGTAAGCTGTAAACTGTTGGAGCAAAGCAGATTTGTTTGGTATGGTGGTGGTGTTCTACCATGTTGATAGTTTGTTTGCACTACTGCTTCCTTTGTGCAGATCGTACCATATGGAAGATCATGTATACGCACACTTCAGCAGTAAAGATTGCCACCAACTGCCACACGATTTCATCTCCATCCAGCCTTTTAAAAACTCTGTTGTTCAAGGAATTTTATATAGGAACACACTTTGTCCACATTATACTCTACAGATGAGATTTCATTCTAGGTGCTTTTACCCTGGATTTCCGAGAAAGGCTTATTTATCAACTTCATTCATTTTCACAAGGGCTTACCACCCACGTTGGAACATTCTCGTCAATATTTTTCATTCTTGAGCTTACGTCCGCTTCAACGGTAAATATCGGAGAAAGGGAATTAATTTCCGATTTTTACTAATTAACTTAAGCATTATGGACCCTGAAGGGTTGTAAAAGTTGAAGATAATGTATACGTAGATCATTAAATTAGTGATATTAGTTCGAGTATTTGGCTTACTTGTATGTGCATTACTACTCATTAAAAGCAATCTGGAGCAACAAATTTACAGATATCTATCCCAAAAAACTCAAACATTTCGAGAAAAAGTAGTTCGCAATTCGGATGACTGGGAATAGAAAACATAAATCTTAATCATGAACGAGACGAAGGTAAACATATAAATAACAGTATGAGAGTCGGAAATTCCATGAAAGTTGAAGTACCACGTCACGAAAGTAGATTACATATTTTTTCCAAGCAGCCCAAAAATAACGTCAAAATCACTGACCTGCTGTGGATAAGTGTACATTGGAGGACAGGATTTAGTACTGGATCTGCTTCCACGACTGTCCCAACGTTTTATTCGTCCACTTCCACTTCCTTTTGGGGAGCATACGGAGGCTTTAGATCCACTCGTAACGCTATCCTTAGACATTGATGATCTTGCTGTTGAACTCACTCCAGATGTTGCGGCAATTTGAGAAGTGGATGGATAAAACCGACCATAGCCCTCAGACAGAACAGAAGCTCGTTTGGAACGAGTGAGACAAGATGTGGAGGAGTAAGAAGAGCGATGAGGTGCTTCAAACCTTTCCAAGTCTCCCCAATCCTTGTTCTTTCGCCGAACCACGTAGTAATGATAAAGTAATATGGTCATAGCCACTACTAACGCCAATCCTATATGATATCATTTCCGGGAGAATAAAATTTCATTTTTTATGAATTTATGTATCATGATCATCTTCTGTTAGGCATACTATTACGTGATATTTTGTCTTGAACTCTTCAAAGATCACACGTGTATGTTTATTTGCATCAACATAATAGTATGTTTCGTATTCATATATTCTCTGATTGTGATTCCATTGGATCCAGCATTTTTTTGTATTTTACCTGTGCCTACTGCAGCACCAAGCACCGCCGAAGTCACCATAATTTCAGCGTTGTCAGTTCAATCTGGAAGGGAAAGGAACAAGATTCATTATTACTATGCAATTTACATCGAATTTTTGAACTTCATGTCAAATATTTTGCCTCATGTTGGCTTTCATATAGGTAATTCTATTCGAATATATAAACAGTAAAATGATCCTTAACTAGTCACTAAAATTTAAAAAATTGAAAAAATCGGCCATTAAAATATGCTTTGAAATTGTAATTTTTCTTGTAAAATTAGGCACATGTGACCTAAATGTGTGTGTACGATTATGAGCGATGTTGCAAAGCATCATTTGAGTATGTAGTTCAATAGGTACTCCTAATGTGCGTACTAGGCTAGATATTTCACAACATTTTCGAATTGATACAAAAAAATTTGCATTCTCCTTTCATGCGACTCAAATGGCAAATGTAACTTGGTTGAAGTTGGTAGAGTTATGAATATGGAATGACGATGACAGCATATGCTAAAGCGAAAAGGAATGGTGAGACTGATGAAGAACAAGTCAATCCTGTGGGTGAGCATAATTCCGTTGGCCGGTAACTAGCGAGTGTCATGACTTATGACTTGACATAAACAGATACATACCAGTCATGTAATATGTGTAGTTAACAGTATGATTTGATATGTGATTTGAT
>JAHZNA010001191.1:0-14405 GCA_027743935.1 Sinodicranocentrus sp. ZH6
AAACGATTTGCTAGTGTTTTAAATTGATATTAAACTGACTGAGCAACTTTAAATAATCATCATGTCAAGTAGTAATGACTCTTCTCCTATGAGGTTTGGTAGTAGTGGCTCAGACTTAAATTTTGTTGGAACATCAGACCCAAACTTTACTGCTGAAATTTCTAATAAAATGCGTGTGCCTCGTAAAATCAGAGTTGGTAAGTGAAAGAATGTATTTATTTTTGCAATTAAAATGCTTTTTACTTGAAACTTGAGGTTAAAAGGTGAGGGTGAGGAGCGAGAATTCCAATTTTGAATTTACCTTGCAATTTTATATTTTTTTACATGTACCAATATCTCAGTATGGGCTGGATATTGTGTCTTTATTTAATTAGAGAAAGACGAATGATTATGTTGGACAAAAGTTCGCTGTCACTGTTGACTGTATGTATGACATACCTAGCATAGCAATTAGAGCATCTAATCATATTAGACGGTACATTGTAATCATGTAATGCAGTTTGATAGTAGATGAATGGACAACAAATATTTACTGTGGACTTTATTTAGTCGGTACTTATTAAGCTTGGGTCCTGCCAGTCCCACCGTACTTGAGCGTACTATTTTCAGATTTTTTTGCGAGAACGTGGTGTGGTGCACACAACTTTATTTAGTCGGTACTTATTAAGCTTGGGTCCTGCCAGTCCCACCGTACTTGAGCGTACTATTTTCAGATTTTTTTGCGAGAACGTGGTGCACACATGCATACTTTGTACTCGTAAATCAGTAGTCCTCCTCCTGTTCCTGAAATAAAGTAAAAATTATCGTTGATCGTTACTACTTCCAACTCACTTGCAAGCTTACTAGAAGTCAAATGTATCATTTGGAGCAAAAATACATATGACTAACGGCTTGCTTGCGTTGCAGTAAAATGAATTGGAAGTTAGATATTGTGTATAAATATCAAAAACAAGAAAGATTGTTTATTATAGTATCAGTAATCATCGCTTGGGTGTCAGTCAGTGTATAATTCTGCCTTGAAAAAAATCTGTATGAGTTGAAAAGTAAATTTGATTCCCATCCAAGTAAATCTTTGTGTTAAGGTGACACCGGTGATAACGATGATGTTAACTCTGGTTGGGGTCGACCCTCCTTCGGCGCACCGCCTGAAAAATATTCAATGCAAGTACCCGACAGAATAATTGTGACTGGTAAGAATTTTGATTTTAAGATTTGATGGAGTAAATATGTGGAGGTGCAGTCATTGCGAACAATGGGAAAAAGATGATACAATACGAGATTTTTGATACAGGAAAGGATCAGCATGTAGGAACAAAAGCCTTGCCAAGAGAGCTTCAGTTGGAATCAACAAATATGCCAATGCCTCCTGACCCAGAAACTATTCGTATAAATGTATGAATTACGTAATTTAAAAAAAACATAATAACGTTTATGGAAAATTTTTGGCATAATTTAATATCAAATAGACGCCGCCACGGCAAATCACATTGCTAAACTCACGACCTGAGTCCTACATGTCGACAGATCCTGAGGATGGAGATGAGACTTTAATCGTTGAAAACGATAGAGCTAGGTTTGGGAATGAATTACTACCTAATGGGACTGTTATGATGTTTCAAGAACGAAGCAGAAAGTACGCCACCACCTTAAGCTTTATAATTTTACCAAAAATTCAAAAATTACTTGGCTTATTACTGGCATTATTAAACGCAGGAACAAAATTGAAACGGCACTTATGAATCAAGGGGATATTAATGAAGAGATCGTCCATTTGAGGGAACAGTTGAGTCGAATGAATCGGCGTGTCCTTGCTCTTGAAGAAGATGGTTCAGATCGGAAAGAACGAGAAAGATACATGGTTATGATGGGTCTTCTCTACGTCGCATTTAAAGCAGTCACCTGGCTCTTCCGCTCCGGCAATCATCGCTAAGTTTCTAAACTGTTCTAATATACTGTTCAAAACTTAATATGTAACTGTTCAATGTAATGTAACACATAACTCACAAGTATTTGATAATATGTCAGATATTTTTCTTCATAATCATGATCAGCTTCGTGTTGCATTGCCGATTCTAAAATATAAATCGGTTATGCCACGATGTCCTCGTGACTAGTTAACTGCTATAGATTTATTGTTGTGCAAAGAACAAAATATAATATCGTATTTCACAGCTCAAAAATAGATTTTTTGTATTCTTCATTCGTTTTGCGTAGTGTGGTTTGGCATTGGTATATAATCTTTTGCTCTATTGAGGTCGGGTTACTTTGATTGAACGTGTTAAAAATTAGAAAATTAAGAAATGTTCTTTGTTAGGCAGTTTGTAAACTGAAAACGTTGTATGAAACGTTAAAACATCAAAATTATTCAAAAAAGCTTATCATATTTCGCTGAAAAGTTTATACCTAAGTATGCTTATTTGCAGAAGTAAAATATTAAATTTGTAAATTAAATTACCATCTACTACGTAGCAGTGTAGTCGTTCGAGTTCGTTCGTATAGTACATAGTCTGTGGTATAAGCTGGAGTAAGCTAGTACATTAAAAATATGTGGTAGATTTTATGTTGTAAGTAAACTATTACATTTAGCCTAATAGTGAGATGTACTCAATTCGACGTAGACGTAGTCTCTTACAGAAACACATGTTTAACTTACTCTAATTTCGATTAGATTCAAGACAGTGAAAGTATGTCGAATTACAAAAAAAACATTTGGTCGTTAATAGCGTATTGAATTTATTCGATTAAGACAAAATGTGTTAGAATAAAAATTAAAATGTGCTGATATGACACACTGCACATAAATGTAGCATACCGGCGCTGCACGCTACAACGCTATCAAACATACTCGATAGTAAGTAAGTATAGTTGTAGAAAGCATTCGAATTGCTGATGAAAGACTTTTAATTTACTCTTAGTTTCACTTAGCTCTATCGTGTCATCTAATGTGAATAAAAAACAAAAAAAGAAATTATCGTTGTTTAGTATAAATCAACTTTGTGTTATATCACAAGCCTTACCAAAGCGATTATAAGGGCAAACTTATTGACTTAAAAATAATAAAAGTAATTCTCTTCAGGATAATGAAAAATATTCAAATATTTACGTATAGGTTGCAACTCATTCGTTCACTCGCAATTTAAAATCCCAAATTCATGTCATTCAACTTCATTTAAATAGATAGTAATACTTTAGTTTTATTTAAGGTTGCGCCTAGTGGCATGGCCCCCCTCCCCAGAATTCCATTATATCTTTAAGTGACAACGGGCACTGGCACTTGAAAGATAAAGTTGTTAAAAAGGTAGACAAGATCGAATATTAAAACAAAGGCTTGATTCTCGCTCCTCATAATCATAACAATTGACTATAAATTTTTCTCTTGCGCAGTCATTTCATGATAAAGCTTAAAACCGGGCTGATAACATAATAACTTTTTTTGTGTATTTTTAGATTAAATTCAGTGCAACTTTATGTTATTTACTCGTTGTATCCTGCCTCCACTTCTAATAGTTCTCAATTACAACGTTTAAAAATGGATTCTAAACCTAATTATCAAATTGATAATAAAAAGCTTAACGAAGGCATCAATAAAAAAGATGCTTTCAAGAACTACAAAATTGATGACTGCGCGTTTCTCGATGAACTAGAAGGTCGAAGTCAATGTCCAGAATGCTGCAAATCTCGCAAGTTTTTTTGTTACACTTGTTACGTGCCAATGCCACCATTAGTCGGAAAGCTTCCGAAAGTGAATGTAAGATTAATCGTACCTGCATTGCTAACTCAGAGGGTAAAGATGGGATGATATATTTGTACCTGGAATTAATTTCATGAAAAATTTGAATTACTAGCTTCCAATTAAGATCGACATAATAAAGCATCCTCAAGAAATAGATGGAAAAAGCACTGCGATTCATGGTTGCGTTTTGGCTCCAGAAGATGTCCATATTTACACGTATCCTAATTTACCTAATACTAATAAGGTGAATCACAATATTTTAATGAACCTTACACCGTATGATGTATGAAACATGATTGCATGCGAAGCCTTTTTATGAATTTTATGTAAAACATTCGTTTGCTAATTTACTGTCAACTTTGGTTTACCCATAGAGTATTTTAGTATTTCCTTCTGATGATGCAGAAGATGCCGGAGATTTTATGCAAAGAATAAAACTCGAACATAATGGTGTTTTCCCGTTTGATCGTATTATTTTTGTGGATTCTACATGGAATCAAACCACTAAAATTCGCCAAGATCCGAACATTGTCGGTATGCGTTTGAACGTTGCTCAAAAACATTAATGTGAATTATGGAAATGTATTGTTTTTGTCAGGAAAACTGGAATTGATTGAAATGTGTTCGTATTTTAATAGATCTCCCGAAGATTAAGTTGAATGGAATTGAGTCGTTGTTCTGGCGGTATCAACGTGGGAATCCAATCACATTTCTTTCTACTATTGAAGCAGTTTACTATATGAATATTATATATCACAAACAATTTGTATCTGAGTCATACGATGGAGAATACGACAATTTATTGTTTTTCTTCCGGTACATGTTTAACAAAATAAGACAACTTTATGATCCAAAGTCGCTAAAAGCGTATGCAACGCGACCCTACCTAAGGGACTAATTCCAAATTATATAAGTAAGTCGACTTAATTAAGTCGTAGTAAAACTTTTTCCCGTTACTAAACACACTTGTATTATCAAAAGTAGGTTGGGCTCCTCATACGTTATCAAATTCCCTATTGCATCAATACCCAAAGGTTTGTATTCTTGAAAGAGGCAACTAGCATTAGTTACGCTGTACACTGAAGTCTTAAGCTCTATTATAGTACACATGATGGTTACCTAAACCTACAATTTTAATAGCTCAGGTTAAGAGTGTACTTGATAACACCATTTAGGCAGGCAAACACAGCTTGATGTTGATGTATGAGATGGGCATGATCCCCGAAGAGAAAGTGTTCATGGGAAAAATGAAAGAATGAGCATGACATGATCATGACACTTCATGATTGAGTTACAAAACGAAGTGTATTCTTTAAATAAGACCGCAAAATAAATTAAATATCAAAATATTAAACTTGACATATCTGATTTATTTTCCCATCGTTCTGTAAATTGCTGACATTTCATCTCGGTTCAGCGGTTTCAAATCAAACCCTCGCAATGCAGGTTTGCCTTCCAGGTCCTTAATCCGGTCCATTTTCTTTTTCAGGTTATCACGTAGATCGTTAATTTCTTTGTCAAGCTTGTCTTGATCTACAACAAAAATGGAAATATTAAGATGTTCTTCCCCTGATCTGCATAATCAGGAAAGAATGCTTGTATTGAAACAGCTTCGATTACCTTTCCTCAGAATATCTTCAACAGATTCTGATTCCAGCTTAAAAAACGTATTGCCCATAACAATCCACGATTTTTTGTCCTCCTGCTTTTTAAGATGGCGCAAAGCTTCTCTGTTTCCGTTTCTAGTCCGATCAAGGTCAATTATCGTCTGTCGATCAGTCAATATGTCTTCTGCTGCCTCTTCCAAGTCCGTCAGACATGTGACAATCTTCGACGTATCCATTTTACTAGTAATTCAAGTACAAATACTTACAATGCGGAAAACTCTCGTCTGAAATTGATTTCCTTCCGCCTTTCTTTGCTTCTTTGTTTAAGACTTTTCCTTTTATGGACTGTAGTATCTCGCTCTAGCCGTTCAGGTTCTTCTACCGCTGAAGGATCAAAAGGACCAAAATGGGTTATACGTGCAGCTTTTCTTTCTTTCGCATTTCCAAGGCCCAGCTTATTGCGTTTCAAAACAGTCTTCACTGGAAATTTATGGCCTTTCCCATCAGGCCCCAAACCATTATTTTTGTCCCAACCACTTTTAATCATTAACTGAAAGCCTCTGTTCGATTCAGGAATTCCGTAATGCGTTTTGTCATTTCCAAACGGAGTTGTAGAGACTAAATGTGCAATCGAGTTTTTATGTAAATTTGTCGAACTCCCGTAGTTAAATTTACAAGCATCGCAGTATTGTGTTGCAGTACTCGCTGTCGTGTCTCCATTTCGGTTTGCATTTTGATCAGTCAAATTACTTTTCGAACATCCTCCCCTATCAGCTCGAAGGCATTGGTTCCATTTTTGCAGTAAATCTGTAACTGCCACGTGGTGATTTTTTTCCGCTAAGCAGAAAGCTGAGCGCCCTTTTCTATCCCGAATCTTCCAGTCCGCCCCAGATTTTAAAAGTAGTGAAACACAGTTAGTGGACCCTGCACAACTAGCGGACATCAACAGCGTCCAATCATATTCATCTTTAGCATTAATATTGATTAAGCCCTTGTGTTGACCCAGAACTTTTTTCAATTCGTCGTGATTATTTTTTTCACAGAATGAAAAAAGCACGGAAAGTTTAGGCAGACATGGCGGTATATGGTCATTTGAGTGTCTTTCGTCATGGATTTTGCCTGATGTTGCTAATGCTGATGTAAGCAATGGACCTCTTTCTTCGACATTAGGGGGTAAATTTATAATTTCCTCGTACGCTTTACTAGCTTCGTCGCCGGTTAACAACCCAGGTCTTTGTTCTGGTTCAGTGAAACCTTTATAGTTGATTACCACTTCGTGTAAGCTGGGCCCTTGGACAAATTTTTTTACAGGAAACATTTTTATGATACAAACCCGCAGTAAATCACGTAATCCAATACTCCTATAAAACCAGAACCAAGACAGTCCAGTCTGCTCAGTGTCAGCGTCTGACTGATATAGTGCAGTGTACAAGTTCCGCAAGTGCAGAGTAGGTGGAAGCTTCACGATGTGCCTAGCTTCTAATTTCTATGGTTGCTCGGTAAATTTGGTTTTGATTGATCAATAATTATACGACGGGCGGGGCTACCTTTGTAGTATAGTTTCGAGTTTATGGTGTGCGGAAGACGGTGAAACCAGCGGAAGGTGAAGACTTCAATTTAGTATTTCTCTTCAATTCCTGTCGCTCACCTGCGTATAAAAAGGAAATAAATAACTTTATCAACGACATATTGCAGACTAACTGGTAAGCTGCTTGTAATTTGGGGTTAGAGAAATAAGTTCCCAAGATGGATGCTGAAGGTGACCGTCGAGAAAGCAATGACAGTGATGATGACGACGACGAGGCGGATAGAGAGTCTGGGGACTATGATTTCGATGAGGGAAGTAGAAAGCGAAAGTCTTCTTATGGCTTTGATGAGTATAAGTTTGAAAGTCCGCTCTTAGATGACAATGAAGATGGTAGGTCGTTATACGAATACAAATGTATAGTACTCTTGTAACTGTGAAGTTTTAACCCACTGCTCATAAATATCTTACAGCCCGCAAAACTGCCGAAAAAGCTGCTCAGCAAGAGGCACAAAGATTCATGCAAATGACTAGACTTAAAACCACAGAGTACTCCAAAATGGACATGGTAACTTTGGCGAGTTCTGTTGGAGGACTAATTTTGGACGACTCATTGGTAGAGCCTGTGTTAATACCATCAAGTTCAACTGAAAGAGCCGACATTGTCCACGAAATCTACGGTCCCGAAATACAACCTCAATCGGAGCCCTTCAAAGATCCAGCTCAAGCATTAGAATCAATCGAGGAAGACACAGATATGCCAGAAAAAATACGCAGTCCTCCAAATTTATACGAAGCATTGCACTCCAACTTCTTAAAATCAAGCTATGCAAGTTATTTTTAGTAACTAAACTTTTCTAGTGATGAAGGGCCCATTCATTTCTGTCTCTGATAAGTATGACATGTTTTACTCCATAGAAATCCGCTCTTTATCGGTTGTTTCTTATTGGAACACACGATGAAAGTATGGGTCATTTCATTGAATGGAACAAAGAATTGGTCGAAATCGTAAACATTCAGTCAACCAGCGAATCAATTACTGGCGTTTTGTGTACATATGAGTATTATTTTATTCACGTTCTTGAAGTAAGATTACGTTTTCATGAATAAAATATGCAAAGCTAAGAAAGCTTCCTGATATATGATGCATTTAAAATTTATTTAATCCCGATATATAGCTATAATATACGTAATATTTTATTTTAAACTACAGGGTTCAGAAGATAACCTGACAAGGTTTTTGCAGAAATACTCCGACGACCATGATCCTTCAACTTATGAATGGAATTTAAAATTTCATTACAAAAGTGGAAAATATGTAGCAAGAGAACACACGCGATTTCGTTCAGTCCAGTCGTGGGTACTCGGAGTCTTCAGAATAAATCAGGTTCGCTCTTTTGAATTCTGTTTTCATCTACCTTGAACCTTTGATTGAATACTTAAAGCGGATAGAAGAACAATTAATAGTAATAGCCAGGACCGTACAGTAACGGTCATATTAAATACATGTTAGACAAGAAGTGCAGTGCAGACTTTTATGCAATTAACCACATTCACTTCAAATTTGTATATAAATTAATGGAGCCGGAGGTCAGAATTATTGGGGAAGATTATAGGGTAAATTAATTCACAATTCCACGCACCTTTAGTAATAATGCTGCAGAAACCCTGTCGAGTGCACACACTTTCAACTCACAAATTTAGGCGAACACACAAATGGCCAATGGGCAGTTTGACAAGTTATTAAAGAATATGCTAACGTTTTTTACAACGATAACTGAAAACTAACTTTCTCAAATCAGATGTGGGTGGATTCTATTTTGCTTTGCCACAAAAAGATATACGACCGACCACGAACATTACTGCACTCTGCACTGCAGTGACTGCACACACACATTCATAAAGACTTACTTACATCTACGCATTGCAAGATTATGTTGCTACACAATATGCCCCATATAAACAAAATGTCTATATGCTATTTCATGAAACGTTGTCACGTTGTCAGTCACTATTCACTATTCTGTACTTTTAAAAAATGCATATCTCTGCAAGCGTCAAGACGTCAAGTATTTCAAATCTAATCACAAAATATCACATTTCATGTTTTCGAACTTTCTAGCTGATAATTATAGCAATTATCAGCGTTTTTTCACTTTTGAGTGAAAAATAAATCACAGGGGTGTAAACTATTCGTTATTCTATGGAATAAATAGCTTAGCAATTTAGCATGTCATCTTTTAATTTATGCTTTGAAATATTATTTATCTATGTAGAGGCAGCTAGGTTTATGGAGAGGAGAGAAGGTTTTCCCTAATAAAATGCATTCTGGAGACATTCCTGCAGGAGGATTCCGCGAAAAATATTTTCATTTCATGCGACAATGCTTGGTGATGATATTTACATATAATCGAATGACACCAGGGGTATGTTACCGATAAACTGATGCAGCCGTTTTACTGCTTTTGGTTTAACATGGATTTTTTTCTACGGTTTCCTATTTTGGTCAGGATTTTAACCCTGGCCCGGATAGTCACGATGAATTTCCATCACAACACAAGAAATCTTACGACAGAGCTAAAATTCAGCGGTTTAGAAGTCTGGATAAAGTTATAACTCCAATTACCTTTATCCAGTATGTGCTGTCCAATAAGGATAATCCAGAACCTGAAAATCAGGTCCGTTCGGGAACATCTGGATTTGTTTGGAGGCATTCCGCCGTACGCTTCACCTTCTGATACTGAATGGCCACCGCCATGCAAAATTGCTCCTTATGACTAATTAAACATATTAAATGAGATGACTTAATTAATTTAACCAAAAACTAAACCATTCTACTGCTGCATGCTCGACGCAAAGTGTACATTTATGAGAAGACAAAAATGTGTAATCAGCATGATTGTATTAATGTACATATTGTATTTATACAAGTTCAAAGCGCTACTTATAAAGATTTTATCTAACACTTGTGAATATGAGGAACGTATTTTATTTTTTAAAAATACATACTTTTACTTATATATTTGATTTACTGTAAAATTTAGACCACGCATGAAGTTACTTGCTTATGGTTATTGATTTATAAGTAATTACGATTACTATCCTGCTTTGCATTGGGTATCGTATGTCGCCTTTCTTGCGCATATCGCCCTTCACATATGTGACACGGACACGAGTCGAGTGAAAAGTAGATACAATTTATATTATATTTATAACCAATTTTTAAGCAAGAAGTAGAAGCTTCTCAATAAAGTTTCATAATTCATTTCTATAAGTTGTAAGTTTCTCGCATTAAAATGTAAGCGATTCATATGATTTGATTCAACTATGATATATATTTGTGGGAATGTGAATGATCAAATGGTTTATGATTTTTTACAAATAAATGTGTTACTAATACTGTCTAACGTTGATAATGTTGTAATCTAGTTTCACTTCACGCCTTTACCGAATACTTTACCTAATTCTATGGACTTTAAAAATTATAAAAATGACCAAAATTATAAAACACGTAAAATGTATGCATATGATACAGTTTTGTAGCCTATCCACACACCACTGCGTTCGTTGAAGTTGTACTTGTAGCTTGAGAGCTTTCCAATATTGACGAAGCTCGAGACTCTTGCGACGTTTGACTCTGACTTTGGCTTTGACTCAAGCTAACGCCATCAGGTTTAGACTGAAGACGACGAAAGAGTAAGACGTGAGGTTCTAAAATGCAAAAAAAATCAGCAATGTGAATAAGGCATTTTTTAATTATGCGTATTCTAACCTAACATAATACCCAATGGAAATCGTTATTGACAGAAGAAGACAGGCAGCAGAAGAACAAGTAAATTATTATCAAAAAAATACCTGCACTGCACACAGTCAGTAGCAGAAAAAACAAAATCGATTTTACTAGCTAATATTATTATATGTTAGTATCACTTATACCAGGATGATGAAATAGATAATGCACCCATCCAGGACTCTGTTGAACACCAAGATTTCGCCATTCAGTTTCGCTGAGGAGATGGGTTCTGGGCACAATTCTCGCCAAGTCGGGAGGTAAAATAACATGTCTAGGGGCACATAAAAAGTAGAAAGTAATATTTAATTTAGCAGATATATAATTGCCAAAAGTAAATGCAGTTTCCCTCGTTTTGTTCACATGCATGAACCTTTGGTACAAAACTAATGACCGTCAACCGTCGTAACCGTAACCGTAAGGTTGAAGGTCATGGCAAGACTAATTTTTCAACTCTATTAGCAAACTCTAGTTAATGTACATACTGACGAACCTGTATTCGTAAATTTCATCATAATATCTATCTGAGTATTGAATGTCGTCCGCTGGCATTTTGTTAATTGATCGCCTACTTCACTATTGAACAAACTTCTGTTGAGATTGGGCTAACCACTAAAAAGTGAGTGGGATAAAATAAAAATGATTTAATACATGATAATTCATACAGCTTAGTCCGAATAGTCCATACTCAAAGTGCACTGGCTTAGACACTTGGCATATGACACTCGACACTACTCTAATTGATAATTGAGCGCATGCATAATACTAAGTAACTGCCGTAGTTTGTTTGTTACCTGTATTTTAGATACCAACTGATGGTCTAAGGTTGTCTTGTTTATAAATACTTCCAACTTTATGTTAGAATCCTCTCTTTGATATTTAATTTTTGAATTGGAACATTTACAAAATTTTTATTAGGAAACGGACACTTCTTCCAGCGGTGCAGATGTTTTTGCCAGAATGTTGACAAAGGTAAAATGTAATAATATGCGGGAATGGATTCGATATCTTATGCATATGAGACTATAGGATCCTTCAAAATAAACAACGTTTCAGCCTTTTACTATAAGCACAATTTTGTTCAGAGATGTATTAAGAGAAGACCAGATTCGCGCGTATAATTTTAGTCGTCTCATGCTTTCATAGAATCACACACGTGCACCCAGATTCAAAAGCATTACGTCTTGGCTCAGCCACACACACACTTCGACTTGTACTTTTAGTACTACTGTCTTGCAAAAAACATTATACCTTAATTTAGCCACTTGCCAAGTACATTTACTTGGGTTCACTTATTATTAATTATCATTAATCGTCATTCGTCCGATTCACAACAATCTTGACTGTTATAGTGCAATTTTAATTTTGCTATCGATCTCTTTTGGAGCACGGAACTGATAAATAATAAACAAGAGCACACGTTTCAGTGTTGCTGATTGCCAAACTGTTATTTTTAGGTAAACCTTCATACATCATAATATAATTAATATATTGTAGTTCGTAGTGTATAACCGAAAATTAAATTAATCGTCACTGGGAGGTATAAGTTAATTTACTGATTTATTGTTTTCTCAGAGGACACATTCTGAATGTAAAGCCCTTTTGCTCAGCTGGATTGCAAAAATGGCGTCTTTGTCGAGTACATTACCCAGTAGTAGGACTGAGAGTCCTGCAGCTCCATCAGGACTGCTGCTGCACAGGAAGCCATGCAAGCAGATACAGATAAGGATACAACGCAGTACTGTACAATATGCAAAAAATCATTTGGAAATGAAAAGGCTCTATACAGTCACATCCTGTCAAAGAAACACACTGCGATGGTGAAGGAAATTTCACTTCAGGAGAGTAAAGTTGGTTCAAAGCCACAGGAAATACTTTCAAAAGATTTGAAGTCTAAATGTGCTGTAAATGAGAGTAGCAGCCAAGGAAGTTCCAAAAGCCCTGTCGCGGGGAAGAAGTTGTTGCAATCGTCATCGCCAGGTTCACCTGGACCTATTATGAAGGCTGCTTTTATTGGAAAAGGCCAACGATTAGGGTCCAATACAGGTGGCACTACAATTAAAGAAATTGATGACATGGAATTAGGTGATGAAGATGATGATGATGACTCATGGGAGGAAATTGAGGGAGTACCCATCCCTGTGTCTAGTTGCTTATTTTGTAATTACGAAAATGGGGACATTGAAACCAATATTGAACACATGAGCAAACATCACTCCTTTTTTATTCCTGACATGGAGTACTGTGTCGATATTGAGGGATTGATGGAATATTTGGGAAGTAAAGTTGGAGAGGGAATGATGTGTCTCTGGTGTAACGAAAAGGGAAAGCAGTTTTATGATGTGCTTGCAGTTCAGGTAATATTTGATGAAGTTATATCTACATTATCACAAATGCACACAAAGCTTCATGCAATGTGTACTAATTTTTGCAATACTGCTCATAATGCGTGATGATATATTTTTCCCATTATAGCAACACATGACGGACAAAGGTCATTGTAAAATGATTCACGATGCGGATGCTACATTTGAATACAGTGATTTCTACGACTATAGTTCTAGCTACCCCGAGGGTGTTGAAAGCGTGAATGTGAATCCTGATGAAATTTATCAGCCTGAAGCACTGCAGTTCAATGACAACATGCAACTGGTATTACCTTCCGGAAAAGCTTTAGGGCACAGAACATTAAAATTATACTACAGGTAGAAACTTGTTATATTAGCATATAGCTTTTACGTACTTTTATATGTATAGATTCTTGTAATTACTTAACCATATTATCATTGACTGTATTTCAAACAATTTTTGTTTTTGTTTAGACAATACGTACGTCCAGGAAGCATGTTGGTATCACAAAGGAAAGCTATCCGCAGAAACAGAATTCTTTCCCAGTACAAAGCAATTGGATACGACCAGACAGCCTTGAATGTTGCTCAGTTGTAAGTTACATGATGAACTTTTATAGAATATAATTTAAATTCTTATCAATAAAACATTTTCACATAACCTTTTTGTATCATTAACTTGAAAATTTCTAACTTGCAGAAAATATCGTGATCAAAAGTATATCAAGATGGTCAAAGACAAGTACTCTCAGAAGGTATCAACCCGAGGTAACAAGACGCTGCAGACACATTTTAGATGCCAAGTCATGTTTTAGTCTGATATAAAAAGTACGTATTGCGCCCACTGAAAAAGGATTTTATGTTCAATTTCAATTTTGACGCTTTCAAACGATAATTTTTTATTTGAAGCTGAAAATTCATTCCTACGATTTCAAGTTTGAAAATATTCTTTCACCTGTAAAGCACACATTAGTTGACTATAGTTGAAAGGATATAGATGTATTGTGTATTTCAGTGCTTCAATAAATATCTGAACCGAAATTGCTTTGAGCGAATTTAAGTAGCTCGCGTATGCGTATTTTCTGTTGCTAGTGCTCATATTATGTCATACACTTACCTGGAACCTAGCCTAAACTTCGTGAATTCATATAATTTCTACTTGGCAATAATGATAATAATAATAATTTTGGCGTGACACAGATAGTACGGTAGTGATTTAGTGATACGCGGTATCAAAATCCGATTTACACTTCCGTGTAATATTTGTTGTACTTATGTTTATTTTTTGGATCTAACTTCGGCCTTCGACTCATTGTCAGGTCGCATGTATTGAACTATCTAATTCATTTAAATAATCCATTGAAATAATCTGTTTGCAGGAAGTCTAGTGTCAATAAATATT
>JAHZNA010001192.1:0-10209 GCA_027743935.1 Sinodicranocentrus sp. ZH6
AATTTTCCTAACTTCTGTCATACAATGTTGTAAATTATTATAGACCTTGGATTATTAGAGGTTACGTATTTTAAACCAAGGCTAAGGATGCATTTAAACTTATCTGGAATGATTTTGCACTACTCAAATTATGTATGTGATCATTCAATTTTGTAGAATTTATTCACTCATTACGACCTGACAATAGCAAGCATGTGATAAAAATACGTCATTCAAATTAATCCATTCTGCTCATGACATAGCCGGTCATCATGCTGCTGGGGATGCTCTCGAGAAGATGATCTAATTTTTTACTAACGGTAGAATTGTAATAATCAACAGTTTCGCTGTAAAGAGATTACTGGGAAAAAATACATAAAAATGTTGAAGAATAGCAATAAAAATGGTGTGCATAGATTACATACCCAAACGGATTATTTGGCATTTAAAAATTCTTGAGTAAATGCAAGTCACTTTTTGCTGGAATGCCGGTGTATTTAGTTTCCCTTCTTGTATTTACTCAGAATTACGTACTAAATTTACGCCAGCGTGGTCTCCTTCACAGCAAGGTACAAAATTGATTTGTGGTATAAAATCCTGATAAAAAATCTCTCGTGAGTGAAGCATATCGAGACAAAACTCGCCATTTGCTCAAATAACTGTGTATAAGTATCCTGCACATGAGTATTCATCCACCAGCAGTTAAATTCATTGCTTATTTAAATTTCTCTACCCGTCCAGAAGGATTTTTGTGTAAACCTGACAGAAGCATTTTAAAAATGGGTCAATCACCAGAATCAGAAAGTACTGCAGCTATTGAAGAGGAGACGTGTAAATACGTAGAAATTTTGAAGAAAAATGGGATCACCGAGCCAGTTTCCGAAGTTATCGTGAAAGACGCTGGTCTGGTTGGAGAGGGATTTGCAAGCAAGACGCTGGTTATTACAGTGAAGTTCGAGAATCCTCAAGTACCTAAGTTGAACTTGTTTGAAAAGAGCATACAAGTAATCCATCCCATGTTGAGATGATCACGGAACTCAAGGCTTTCGAAAAGGAGGCGAGATTTTTCATGGAGTATATTCCAGCAGCTAAAATCCTCTGTGAGGAAATGGGACAAGGGGAGCTTGTGGACATTTATCCAAAATGTTATTACGGCGATGATAAGCTTATCGTGATAGAAAATCTTGTTCTTGAAAAGGGATACGGGTTACATCCCAAAGAGGAAAGGCAAGGGCTGAAGGAAGCCAAGTAAGAAAATAATTATAGCGATAGTCGGTCCTGGTCAAGTTCTTTTGAAAGATATCAACTTCAACGAGATGAAGGACTTGACGAAGGAATTTTCTGTTTTGATTGATAAAGCAATTCAAAAGTGGATTGAGGAAAATCCTGAGATGGGAGAAGATGTTGCAAAAGAAATCGTAGGGATTGTCGAAGAATACTATGAATTATTGATTGTAATAAATGTATACATATATTTTTTTAAAAAAAGAGAAAATAAAATAAACATGTGTTTTGCTTCACCTCTTAATCTGTTTTTTCAATTCAACACTAATTGAATACATGTAAATAGTAAATAGCGTCGTATTATGATACTATGATACTATGATATCAAAAACTCGATCCCTTTAAAACATGGGGTTTCAGGTCACCAGAGAAAGAGGCATAACATAATCATTAACTCAACAAAGCATTGGAATTGGAAGGGTGGGGTAAGATGTCACTCGGCTTTTGGATCGATTCTATATATTTTTTTAATATATCTCCCTCAGTATTGACGCTGACATGAGTGACATTGGAATATCGAGGGAGAGAATAATGCAAAATTGAGGACGAGATATCCACCAACGGCGAGGAAGTTGAAAAGGACGTTGTGAATATTATCAGGTAATATAATGCACTCAGTTTGGACAATTAACATGACAAGCATTCTGAGCTGACCATAAGCTTAGAGAAATAAACTCGAAGATATTTTATTTCAATCGTGTCATAAATGTGAACTCTCTTCTTGATCAATTTTTTGAGCCTTTTTGCTCTCATCCTCATCATATCAATTCACACGTGAAGATTTTTTAAACAGGTTATCGTCACGTAATCAGTGTCATTCCTTAAATGTAATGTTTGCATGTATTCTTCTTATTGGACAAGATACCCAGTATTTTACTTGGATTTGGCTTCAACACACAAGAGGAGTGAGCATGATATATACGAGTATTCATTGCAAGGTCACTTTTTTGCTGGAATTTATTCACATGTGCATAGTGCATATTCAATCTCAACTCTGCTCATATTTTTTGCTCCATGAATGCCATCAGTAGTTGCTTACGCTAGTATGCTTTTTATCAATTTCGCCTTGTTGTCCAGCTTCATGGTGTATAATTGTGGTAAAAAAATCTCTCGTAATCGCAAGTGAATCCTGACGAGAGTAAAGTCGTCATTTGCTAGATTGCATATGCATGAGATGACTGTGTTGCATAATTTTTAGTTAGTATTCATCAACAAGTGAAGTTTGACACATGTATTTACTGTTTCATTCTCTCAGAAAGGTTGCATATTTTAGAATAAATTGTGAAGGTTAAAAAATTAATTGTTAAAATGGCAGAATCAGTGATTGCTGGAGAAGCTGACGAAGTAACGTTAAAATATAAAGAAATACTGAAGAATAATGGGATCACCGAGGCGGTTTCCGAAGTTCTCGTAAAAGACGCTGGATTGGTGGGAGAGGGATTTGTAAGTCAGACGCTGTCTGTCACGGTGAAGTTCGAGAATCCGAAAGTACCTCAGCTTCACTTGTTTACCAAAGCGCATACAAGTAATCCTGCCCATGTTGCGATGATCACGGAAATGAAGGCGTTCGAAAAGGAGGCTCGATTTTTCATGGAGTATGTTCCAGCAGCTAAAGAACTCTGTGAAGAGAAAGGACAACAGGAGCTGATGGACATTTATCCAAAGTGTTATTACGGGGATGATAAGATTATCGTGATGGAAAATCTTGTTCTAGAAAAAGGATACGTGTTACATCCCAAAGAAGAAAAACAAGGGCTGGAGGAAGCCAGGTAAAAATATTTATGAAAGAAATCATTCATAATTTATTTTATAGCAAAATATATTTTCATTTTCCAGAGCTGCTCTCCTCTCATTGGCTAAACACCACGCCATTTCTTACGCCATGATACAAAAGTACGGAGGAGGAGAAGGATTCCTCCAGACTTTCAAAGACTTTGACTACGATCCCTTCAAAAATCCCTTTTTCACTGTGATGATCAAATCCATGAATGAAAACTGTTTAAGCAATAATATGAAGCTGTTGGAGGTTTAAAAATCAAAACTCGTCACTCTCTTTTTAATCCTTTGCAAAAATTTGGTATTTTTTTCCTAATTGAACAGAAATATAATGTAGAAGGGAGGGATGTCGCTTTGGAACGACTAAAAGCCATAAGAGCAAATCCAATTGAGAAAGTACTCAAAGTCCTTGAAATTGATCCAAATGGCCGAATTTTAGTTTTAAATCATGGGTAAGATTTAGCAAATTTTTAATTATAAACTAAATTAAATTAATTATTCAACCCATTCATGTTATAAGGGACTACCACAACAACAACATGATGTTCAAGAAAGACCCAAAAACCCAAAAAGTTTTACAGCATAAAGCGATCGACCTGCAAGTTGTTCGCTACAACTCACCAGGAATCGATTTGGGCTATTTCCTGTTTTCTAGTGTGAAACAGGAAGTGAGGCGAAAACATCTGGAGGAGCTTGTTAGTTTTTATTACACCAATTTCAAAAAAGTTTGTGAAGATTTGGGTCAAATCATTGAGTATTCTTATGATGTAAGATTTTACCTATTAGTGTAGCCTTTATCGTGGTTTATTAATTTATATGAGTAATTAATTACACAAATGATTTGTTTCAACACCTGGATTAGGACCTGTTTCTCGAACTAAGGAAGAAATTCCTGCAAGGGTTTTGGTTCGGGTTTACCATAGTAGGCCCTGGTCAAGCTCTTATGAAAGATATCAACATCAATGAGATCAAGGACATCGCAACGGATCTTACGATTATGATTGATAAAGCCATTCAAAAGTGGANCCTGGTCAAGCTCTTATGAAAGATATCAACATCAATGAGATCAAGGACATCGCAACGGATCTTACGATTATGATTGATAAAGCCATTCAAAAGTGGATTGAGGAAAATCCTGATAAGGGAGAAGATGTTGCAAGAGAAATCGTAGGGATTGTCGAAGAATACTATGAATTACTGTTGGAGTAGATAAGTATAAATATTTGGGATTTTTCTTTCTTTCACATTTAACATTAATTAAATACATTTGCAAATCATTCACACTAAAGATTTTCTCCTCTCATTTCATTCGAGGTAGCAACTAAAGTAGTTTCGACCAATAGATTTTTTCATGCTCCATGTTCACTAGACGTAAAAGTGCATGGCATAAGGGATAAGCTCATGCAAGAGCGTGGGAAAAAAGTTGGATTTTTTCCCACGATATAAGAAACTCTCTCACTTGAAACCTGATAAGGGAGAAGATGTTGCAAGAGAAATCGTAGGGATTGTCGAAGAATACTATGAATTACTGTTGGAGTAGATAAGTATAAATATTTGGGATTTTTTTCTTTCTTTCACATTTAACATTAATTAAATACATTTGCAAATTATTCACACTAAAGATTTTCTCCTCTCATTTCATTCGAGGTAACAACTAAAGAAGTTTACAATGAGCCTGGAATCGACCAATAGATTTTTTCATGTTCCATGTTCACTAGACGTAAAAGTTCATAGCATGGCATAAGGCATAAGCTCATGCAAGAGCGTGGGAAAAAAGTTGGATTTTTTCCCACGATATAAGAAACTCTCTCACTTGAATACATGGGGTTTCAAGTCGCCCCAGAATAAAGCATACAATTTATCATTGCTCAGCACAGCACAGCTCAGCTCATGCAATGGGAAATATAGAATGGAGTTTACATGGACTTTTGGAACATGATCACGTCTTCTGCAAGCAAGTGAATATATGTGTGCCTGTATGTTATTTGGATCTACTCTGCATTGAAGGAAAAAGTGGTGAATGTGGGGATCTGATGGTGAAGCGATGAGGGAGAGAAGGAGAAGAGACATGAACATCACAATATACATTTTAGTTGGCTTTGATTTACACACAAGAGACAGAGTAACAGAATTGGATGCATAATAGCTAACCATTACTGAGCCACAAGTAATATACACGGGATGAGCATCAACCTCAACCTTGAGCAATATTAATGTACATATTTATTAAAATATTTGAAATTAGAGAAGCAAAGTTGTTTTTAGTCGAATACCGGTCAAATATTTACTATGCTCTTCAACCTCAACCTTGAGAAGGCGATGATGAACAGTAATTTATAGAAATATGAAAATATTCGACATTCAGATATACAATAGCAGGATTACTTTTTGTTGTAATTCAAGTTCATGTAGAGCTGCCCACTTTTCACTTATTCTCAATATTCGACCAGCATACGTGTATATTCGTCACAGTATGATTTCGTAAAATATTGGGCATTTACACGGAAAGTGTGGGAGGTGCCGCTCGAGCTACTACTAATAGGGCAAGTGTCATTACGAATGTTTTTTCGTGCGTAGATTTCAAATTTAAAGTTTGTTTGCCGTCGTACGCATGTTTGATAAATGAATTCATTGTAAAAATTCCAAGTCATAAAAAAAGAGAAAAAATACTTTAAAACTAACCAAGTGTAAAAAATCGAAAAACATGTGGATTTTGAATTGACTGTTTTACTACGATTTGGTGACATGTGGTTCAAAATTACAAGGTTTAGAATGTTGTGTGCAATCCTTTGTTAAATATTTCGTTGTGACTGTTAAAAACGTCTTCTCCGGAATCTTAAAGCACTGGAGGTTTTAACGAAGTTAAGTACAGAGAGATCCTCAAAAACGATGGGATCACCGAGCCAACTTCTGAAGTTCTCGTAAAAGATGCTGGACTGGTTGGAGAAGGTTTTGTAAGTCAGGCGTTACTTGTCACAGTGAAGTTCGAAAATCCAAAACTACCTCAGCTCAACTTGTTTGTGAAAGCTTTCACAAATAATCCATCCCATACTCAATTGGTAACTGCAATGAAAGCGTTTGACAAGGAGGCTCGATTTTTCATGGAGTATGTTCCAGCAGCTAAAAAACTCTGTGAAGAGAAAGGGCAACTGGAGCTGATGAACATTTATCCAAAATGCTATTACGGCGATGAAAAACTTATCGTGCTGGAAAATCTTATTCTAGGAAAGGGCTACACCCCACCTCCGAAAGTGGGGAGACAAGGGCTGGAGGAAGTAAAGCTCGAAAAAAAATAAAATACTTCAAAATATCTTCCTATATTTTTCAGAGTTGCTCTCCTCTCATTGGCTAAACATCACGCTAATTTTAAGACAAGCTAATTTTACTAATTTACAACGACACGGATTATCACAAGAGCAACATGATGTTTCTGAGAGGTCCAGAAAGGCAGAAGATTTTGCAACAAAGTATTCGACATGCAAATTGTTCGCTACAACTCGCCCGGAGTGGACTTGAGTCATTTCCTGTTTTCCAGTGTTAGTCAGGAAGTGAGACGAATGCATTTGAAGGAGCTGTTGTCATTTTATTTCGACAATTTTAAAAAAGTTTGCAAAGATTTGGGTCAATCTATTGAGTATACTTATGAAGTAAGTCATTTGATATGAAAGGGGTTAAATTTAAATGGTAAACTATTTATTTGCTAATTTTCTGTAATGCAATAGGACCTGTATCACGAACTCCGAAGGAAGTTCTATTCCTGATTTTGGTACGTCTTCAGCCTTGTCTGACCAGGTCAAGCGGTAACTAAAGATTTAAACGTGAAAGAGATGGAAGACATGAGCCAAATAGTTGTTTTGATGAATAGTAAGACATTATTATAAATGCTCAGTTAAAATTTTTCAATATTTTGCATTGCATGGGTTGCATGATACAGATAACGAAATCAAAATTATAAAATGACGTCTTTTATCTTTTCCCCACGTACACACAATGAGAGCGAGAGAATGAAGGATTTTTTTCTTTTCTCTGGAAAAATTACACGAAGCAAAGGCATACCCATTTACATTCCAGTTTTGTTTACGAAAATTAAAATCTACTAGAAAAAATCCATCTGAGCTGAAGCTCAATGCCATTAATATTGCTCCGATGGAAGGCTACTCATCTGGATATCGACTCTGCAGTCACATGTCTTTTCGTTGAGCTAACTAACATCTTCTTGATATTCAGAGTCTTCTTATGTTTATGTCTTTAATCACAAAATGTGTGAAATGGTGTATAGAGAAAAAGAATCCCAGAATTAGGTCATTTAGAAGACGCTACTGCTAATTCGGTGCCTCAGAAGAACTACAGTATAATATTAATAAAGTGTAATACAGAATAGCATGATAAAATAATATTATTGAGAGATGAAATCTCAAACATTTTGATTTCAAAATTCTCTCTAGTTTATATAGATTACAGATATGTTCATTGTGCAACTTATCTTAATCCTTAATCCCACAAAAATTCACGGTATAAGAAGTATAGCATTAGTAACATTGGTAATTAGTATCTCCATATACTTAATTATAGCACTTTTGCTCATGGCAAACTGATCCCCACAATACATCGGAAGGGCCTGTTGAGCCCTCCATTTAGCGACAATGTAGTAGTCTCTACGAATTCTATTGTGCCTCTGCCACTGGCTATTTTTCCTTTTCAAAAATTTCAAACTCAAAAGTCTCACATTTGTGGATAAGCTTAAAAGCAAAATCGTTATCAGCAAGATGCCGAAAATAGTGATCACACAAAAAAAAACAGCAATGGGAGGAATACGATCAGAACAATTAACAGATATCCAAGCCAACGCAGTTAAATTTACTTGAGACCATAACATAAAGTTTCTTAGTTGTCCACTTATCCAATTTTTCCCCAATTTGAAGAGTAGCGTTTTTTGAATATATAATTCTAGAATTTTCACTTCTCCAAGCTTCCCCTCTTTGTCCATTCTCATGAAAAACTTTACACTTTCGTTCAATACCGTAAATAGTATCAGTGGGATAAAGCCCATTACTAGTAAATATCTGAAAAATATAATTGTTAGGCCAACCATAGTCAAAACTAGAGACGCAAAGAAGGCAAGACAAATGTGAGTAATTGTACGGAAATAGGGAGAGGGGAGGAAAAGGTCAGAAATCACAGTAATGAATGGGTCCTTTTCCAATAAACATATTAGAATGGGGATGGGCACTCCAAAATTGACTGTTCCAATCACAATATATCCCATCAAGAATCCAATAATATCAAATCCAGTAAATGTGAAAGCTGGAAAGGAAAGAAAGTGTTAGATAAAGCTAGAGAGAAACTGTAAATTCAAGACTTACCATAGTTAAATTTGTTCCCAACAAAGAAGTTGAACATAGTAATGAACGTTCCGTTTGACACACAATTTATCGCTGTAGCAAGCAAAAGTGCGTAATTACAAAGGAGAAGAAAGGCTGCGGTAATTTGTAAAATATCCACGTTTGTTTCCTCCTTTGAGAAAAACCCCTTCAGGAGAATATATCCACAGCAGGATGTTGCCAGAATGGAATAAAACAGTAGAAATAAATTCCAGGCAATTGACTTCCAGGATTTTTCTTGTTTTTGAAGTTGAATCAAGTTTTCTTTTATCGAGAGATCAAGTACACAGCTGGGAATTTTTCCTACTGTGTATTTATAAATTTTTGTGGCCGTTTGCATTAGATGTGTTGTAGCCAGGATGGGTTCGGAATGTTCGGATTTAATGTTTATAATGGTTGCCATATTTATACGATGTGATTTTAGATGAGTATGTGAAAAATGACTTGGTTGAGAAAAAAGCTGAAAAGCAACTGGAAAGTTTTTTGGAGAATAAAAGCATTGGCAATACGTGTAAGAGAAGTTTGAGATTAAAAGTTCTCCTTGTTTTTTTCGCTCAGTAAAACCATGTCGGCTTGGATCTATAAATTCATAAAATATTCACATAAAAAATCCAACATTGGAAAAAATCAGTAGATATATTTAATGCACTTTTAGTGAGTGAGCATTGATAGCCCGAAAAAGTTTGATACAAATCCACACTCCATTTGGATTCATGGGATTGTAAAAAAATGTTTTGGAAAAAGAGGAAATATTGACAACTTCAAACATCATAATAGTTCCACTCTTCCCATGCAATTTGAAGCTTTATGCTTTCCGTTATGTTTTGAATGTTTTTTAAATGTTTTTATGGCAGAATGTTTTGGTGCAAGATTCCAAAGGAAAATTATTGTCACATGAGCCCAGCTAAAAAATTGAGATAGGGTACAATTGGAAAATAAAGTAGTAGTAGTGGTAGTAGAGCGTTGATGTTTAAAAGGTTTAGTTGTTTTTCATTTTATTTGCTTAAACAAACCATGTTAAAGGATTTTTATAGGTAGTCAAACATTAAATTTAAATTCAATGAAAAAATTTTTTTCAAAGCGAGCAGTTTTAACTCGGAAAAAGTACTATATCTTTTCATGCTTTACTTGGATGCGCAAAATATGAACTTTAAACATTACAATAAATCCCTCCATTCTCGTGCAAGTTTAAGCTTCATACGTGTCCGATTATAGATTGTTATTGAATTGACATACATTTTTTTAATAGTAGTGTGTCTTGCCAAGGAGTTGTGCGATCTATTTATATGGATGTTTTTAAATCGAGAAAATAAGCCAAATTGTTGTTTTGAAGAATAAAGCAATTCAAAAGTGGATTGAGGACAACCCTGAAAAATGTGAAGAGATGGGAAAATAAGTTGTGGAGATTGTTAAGTAAAATGAAAAAGAGAATTTGGAAAAAAAAGTGTTATGATAAATACTCAATTTAAATTTACCATTCACTTGCATTGGCTGAAATTATAATATGAAGTGTTTTATCTTCTCTAACGTGCACACGATGAGAGGGAGAGAGATGAAAGATTTTTCTTCTCTAGAAAAAATACACCAAGCCAAGGTATATCCATTTATGCCTTCGATATATTCCAACCTCGAGGTATCCATATACCTCGTTGGAATCATGTAGTTAGCCTTTATATACTGACTACTCAACACCGTCTTAGTACAATAAAACAAAAAACAAAGGAAGTTGTACTAAATCCCGCGCATATCACTATCCTTGCTCTCTCCAATTCACAGTCTCTTCTTCATA
>JAHZNA010001193.1:0-41334 GCA_027743935.1 Sinodicranocentrus sp. ZH6
TATATTCTTAACGGTTAGTTAGTTTTACACCACAACCGTGTTAAGAAGTATTGGCAGAACAAGGCGAGTGCTTCAATACGAAACATTTGGAGGCCCTGCCCAGATTTTGGACGGTAGAAAGAAAGAAAGAAACAAATTCTAAAAATGGAGTTGAGTGCCCTTGTAAAAGGAAGATCGACAATCCGAAGGGGAGTGACAAACACCATCAAAATGTTGAATGAATTACTGAATAATGAACCAGTAGACGTCATGACGTTGAGAGTTCAATTTGAAATGCTCCAGGATTCGAATGTCAAACTGTTGAGTTTAGACGAACAGATTTTAGCCAAGATGGCATCGGAACAAGTTCCAGATGGAAGCACTGCAAGGGAGGACCTTGAGACAGATCCAGCGGAAACGGATGAATCCCGAACACAGAATTCTATGGATACTGAATATGATAAGGCTCAAGATTATCAATTGAAGATTAAAATGATTTCTGCAAAGGTCGATGACAAATTACAGCAAAAAGGTAATACACCCCCAGAAAGCTTGTTTTCAACGGCAATTGGTGCCAATTATGGGGGTGGTAGTAGCAGCCAGAGACAATACAGATTACCAAAGATAAAGCTACGGACATTCAGTGGCCAGGTATCAGACTGGCTAGGCTGGTGGTCACATTTCTCGAAGATCCACGATGACCCAGATATTAGAGAGGTAGACAAGTTCGACTATTTGTCACAGAGTATGGCACCTGACACCAGAGCAAAGCAGTTAGTGGACAGCTATCCTATGACAACAGAAAACTATGCTGCTGCTATTCAGTCTTTGACGGATAGGTATGGCCAGGAAGATTTGTTGATCCCGCACTACATTCGAGAGCTGCTAAAATTGGTGGTACAGAATGCAACTGAACAAGACAAAGTGCCGCTGTCGACCCTGTATGATAGGATAGAGACTGACATTCGAGCGTTGGGTTCACTAAAGGTTAGCACCAAGGAAATGGGCAGATTCCTGCATCCAATCGTGGAGTCGTGCCTTAGCGAAGAAGTTTATACAGCATGGCAACGAAGCAGTCTGTATGAGATGCAAGATGGAAATAAAAGTAAACTGGACTTTTTACTTCAAGTTTCTAAGTGAAATGTCTAAACGTGAAATGAAGCGTGAAGCTCGTGACTTTTGCTTGGATTCACCAAGGAAAATTACAAGTAAGAGGACCAGAGTCAGGAAAGGCAGTAGCAGGCCTTGCGGCACAGACGATCACCGGGAAAACGTGCTGTATTTTCTGTGCTAGGGTCAATCATTCTAGCGATAGTTGCTATAGAGCCAGGAAAATGTCATACTCTGATCGTTGAGCAAAGTGCATTGAGAATAGATTATGCTATGCTTGCATTCGTCCAGGGCACAGAGTTGCTAATTGCTCTAGCGAAGTTAGATGTGATACATGTGGCGGCCCTCATGTTCATGTGATGTGCATGAAAAGTAGTAATCCCAAGATGAAGGATGACGATATTGGCGTCACAACGAAACTTGAAGAGCATAAAGTGGAATCGGCTGAATTAAGTAGTCTTGGAGTCAACGCTAAAACTGACGTTCTACTAAAAACGGCAAAAGTCAATGTTATAAATCCGGAAAATGGTAAACAGGTAGCTGTTCGGGTGCTGTTTGACAGCGGTAGTCAGAAGAGTTATAAAAAACGGCAAAAGTCAATGTAATAAACCCGGAAAATGGAAAACAGGTAGTTGTTCGGGTGCTGTTTGACAGCGGTAGTCAGAAGAGTTATGTGACTGGAAGAACCATGCGAGCCCTTGTTAGTAATCCAGTATCTCAAGAGGAATCAAGGATAATTTTGATGAATGGAACAATGACTGAATTCGAAACGACAAACCATCATGAAGTTGTAATTTCTTCACTAACCAATAAAAATAAAATGAACATGCGTGTACGAGAACGCAGGACAATTGGTGGACCAACTTCCAGAGTTCCAGTTGGGCCATGGATTAATAGTCTGCGGAAGCTTAACATTCAACTGTCAGACGTTGAAGTGGAACCTGGTATGAGTAGCGTGGATGTGCTAATTGGTCAAGACTACTACGAACAATGCAGAACCGGACGCAGAGTTAAGGTCACAGATGAACTTTTTGCGGTCGAAACCATATTTGGCTGGACGTTGTGTGGAACTCTTCCTAGAAAAGAAGATAATACATACAGCAGTAATTATTGTCACGAAATGTCTAAATTATGGGATCTTGAGGTATTGGGAATTCAAGATACCGCGGAATATGAGTCAAAGGAAGAAAAGGATCAGAGAGTAAAAGTTGATTTCCAACAAAGCATTAAACAGAACCAGGATGGTAGGTACGTTATTAAGCTACCATGGCGGATGAGCAGCCCCAATATTCCTACTAATTATACAGTCGCCTTGAAACGCTTGGAAAGTATGACAAGAAAATTGAACGGAGATGACTTGCGGAAGTATGACGAGATATTTCGTTCATGGTTAGAAGAGGGAATCATTCAAGTTGTGCCTCAAGCAGAAGAAAGGCAAGGATTTTATTTGCCTCACCGCCCGGTAATAAAAGTGGAAAGTTTAACCACTCCAATGCGTCCAGTGTTTGATGCATCGTGTCGTATGGGCAAACATCCTTCTGTAAACATGCTACTAGAAACGGGTGTCAATATGCTTGAAATCATCCCTTCTCTTTTGCTAAAGTTCAGGAGGTTTGCTGTAGCTGGAACGGCTGACATAAGAAAAGCCTTTCAAACAATAGAAGTGGATGAAGATGATAGAAATTTTCAGAAATTTCTCTGGTGGAAGCATACGCCAGGAGGAGAAATCGTGGAGTTCCGTCATTGCCGGGTAGTGTTCGGAATGACATGTAGTCCTTTTATTCTTGCAGCTGTATTAGATTTTCATTTATCGAAAGGCAACAAGGGAATAGAGAAGCTTTTACGAGATTCATTGTATGTCGACAATGTGGTTGTCTCATTCCGTTCTGTAGAGGAATATCATAACTTTAAGGAAAGTTCAACAGCAGGATTAGCTCATATTCAGATGGTTCTCCGACAATGGGAATCTAATGTGGATCTCAATATGGATAGCGTGAACACTAGTGTACTCGGGCTGTCGTGGGATAAGGAAAGAGATGAGCTATTCGTGAAAGTGCCGAAGAGTTTTGCTTTGTTAACAGAAGAAGCAATCACGAGTCGGAAAGTACTTTCACTTGTTTCGCAAGTATTTGATCCGATTGGATGCGCGTGCCCCGCAACTCTTCAGCCTCGTTTACTCCTGCAAGCAGCATGGAGGAAGGAGCTAAAGTGGGATGAGACATGGGACGACGCCGATAGTGAAATATTCCTCAAGTGGGTAAAGGAAGCAAACTTTCTGTCGGAAATACGATTATCAAGATTCGCTTTCAAGAATGAAGACAACAACATTGAAATTCACGTGTTCTGTGACGCGAGTAAAACAGCATACGCAACTGTTGCCTTTGTTCGAATTGAAGACGCTGATGGAGTTAGTGTACAGTTTCTAATGGCGAAGTCAAGAGTGGCTCCACTGGTGAAGAAGAATGGTAAGAAGATCACTATTCCCCGCTTGGAACTTTTAGCATGTACAATTGGAGCTCGAATGGCGAGAACTATAAAAACGAGTTTGCAGTTGAAAGATGATTGTTTCCACTTTTGGAGCGATTCGTCAAACATGTATTGCATGGATACAAAGAGAGGAGATATGGGGTGTATTCGTTGACAACAGAGTTAAAGAGATAATTAAGATAACAGACAGGAAGATGTGGAAGCATGTACCAGGATGTGCTAATCCAGCAGACCTACCCTCTAGAGGATGTGGTGTTCGAGAGTTAGCTGAGTCATCTTGGGCAAACGGACCGTCGTGGTTAAGATTGCCAAAAGGTGAATGGCCCTTGTCAAGTGTAATATATAATGAAGATGAAGTGGTTGACGAGATGCGGAAGGCTGTTGTTAGCAATGTGGCATTAGTTCAGGAGGAGCCTCGTTTCTCGCATTTTTTGAAGAATGTTCGTGTACACGCTTGGATACGAAGATTTATTGAAAATTCACGACGAGAGAAGACTAGTCGTAGAATAGTTCATTATTTGACATTCGAAGAATTGCGTCAGGGAGAATTAGACCTAATTCGGAAGCTGCAGAATAAATATTTCGAAGAGGAGCCGAAGGTGAGCGGTTTTCAAGTGATGAAGCATGGCGATGGGTTATGGCGTTTGAACACAAGACTCACGTATAGAGATGACCTTCCAGCTTTTAAGAGTCCTGTTATTCTTCCGAATAATGATCCTCTTGTGGAGCAATTGATAAGGTATATGCATGAGACCAGTTATCATGCAGGTACCCAATATATTCTGATGAAGTTACGAGAGCGCTATTGGGTGATCCATGGACGTAAGACCGTTAAGAAAGTAGTCCATAAATGCATGCAGTGTCAGAGATACCGGATCAAGAACTTAAAGTCTGCTCCTACACCGTTGCCTGAGACAAGAGTTAGTACTGCTGCAGCCTTTCAGACCACAGGAGTCGACTTGGCCGGCCCGATATTTCTTAAGGGTAGCAAGAAAGCTTGGATTGTGTTGTACACTTGCGCAGTATACCGTGGAGTACACTTGGACTTAATTGACTCTTTAAGTACTGAAAGTTTCCTGTTGTCCTTGGAAAGATTTGTAAACACGGTAGGCCGTCCACACACAATTTATTCTGATAACGGGACGAATTTCGTTGGAGCTCACAATTTGATGAAGAGGTTGAATTGGGATACTATAACCTTGTCATCTGAAATGAAACGGATTAAGTTTGTTCACATAGTGCCCTCTGCCCCATGGTGGGGTGGATATTGGGAACGACTTGTGAGAACTACGAAGGATTTGCTGAAGAAAATGCTTGGAAAAGCGAAGTTGACGTTTGAAGAAATGCGGACTTGTCTAGCAGGAGTGCAGCATGTAATTAATGAAAGGCCTTTAACAGAGGTGACGTCGGATGCTGGGGATTTGCAGCCATTAACCCCTTCGATGTTCATGCGGGAATTACCCTTATCATTTCCGGAAGGGGAAATTCTAGGATCAAGGTTTATGGGAGAAAGTTATGCTAAGATGCAGAATCTGAAAACGGCCCTTCAAGCAAGATTTAGAAAAGAATATCTTGGATTCTTGACATCAAGGAACCTAGGACAAGGCAGCAAGACACCTAAGGTAGGAGCGATGGTCTTGGTGGGAGATTCCAATCGGAAACGGTTTCAGTGGCCACTTGGACGTATTGTAGAACTTTTTCCTGGGAAAGACGGAAGGGTGCGTGTTGCGAGAGTTAAGACTTCAACAGGAAATCTCGTCAGACCCCTAGAACGCTTGTTTCCTCTAGAGACGTATGAAATGGATGGGAACAGGGAAGGCAAAGTGTTGAAGTTATCATCAGATTTGGCGGAGAGCCATGGCGTTACTATCAATAAGGTGTTAACTAGAAGCGGAAGGGAAAGCAAGCCGCCATCAAGATATGGACAATGGAACTTTTAGTAAAAGTGAACATCTATTTTTAAGCTTACATTAATTTTAGGTTCTCTCGCCAGTGTTCGAGAAGGTGGGAGGAGTGTTCCGTAGTGTATAAGCATACTATTATAAATCCTTTTGTTTGATTTGAGAATGTGTGTTGTGAGGAGAACGCGCGGTATATTTGTAAGTCGCAGCACATTTCCTTTTGTGTGATTTTTTGCGACACATTACATTATAAAAGGGAACAGTGTATTATGGAGCGTGATGGAGTGAAGAGAGTTGGTCCGGCTTACGGTTCGATTAAGATAAAAAGATAACTTATTATTCTAAGGAGATTGCTGTCATTTTTGGATCTTTGTTAATCAATTTGAAATAAAGTGATGATTTATAACTATTAATAAAACTATTATCGTCACTAGTCTGTGGGTGGTGTTATATTCTTAACGGTTAGTTAGTTTTACACCACAACCGTGTTAAAAGGCATTTGCAGAATAAGGCGAGTGCTTCAATACGGAACAGAGATACCGTAAAAATATCACTTTATCACTTTGCCCCTCTTCACAATTCTTTTGGCTGCGTCTTGAAGTATTGTCAGTCTATAACGAATAACGATTCGTCTGTCTCGTAACTGTCCATGTCCATCTCCATACCATTTTATAAGCATTGCATTGAAGATTGCATTACAGGTGTGATCGATTTATCTATATCATTAAGCAAATGCAAATTATTGCAAATGTCTGTTCCAGTGATTTAATCATTTTACCAACAAATTGCATACCTAACTAACTACTATTCTCACTCTCTCTAGCTTCTACTTCTAGAAATCGCTAGCTAGCACTATTACATGAAATACGTAAAATTCATCCATGCATTTATGTACTTTATACACCTACCTCCACCAAAATATCTACTCGGTCCAACTCTTTCCCGAAGCGGAAGACACCTTGTTACAAAATATCCAAACTTTTGTATCCAACTCAAAAGACCTAAAAAGCACGCAGCAGCAGTAGCAATGCCGCATAAGCATAAAGCAAATTGTATTTCATCGTTTTCACGAAATATTTTCAACAAAAATACAGAAATGTATTACCAATGGAACATGTAATGCTTTTCCACCGCTCCTTCCATAACCTTTCAGAAAAATATCTATACAACTTGAGACCCTCACAATTACCAAAAATCTTACAAGTTTTGTTATAGGCACACCTCCATTCATTCCGCTCGCAACTCCGCTGCACATATAACGTTCCTTTCTCTGGAGGATATTGATACAGTGCAGGATACGTTGTGCATAAGAGAACATACACAACTCAACTTAAGGTACATTTGTATGTATACGTTGGTTCAAATAAAAAGCCACACAAGTGGAAAATGCTTGAGTGAAGAGAGAGGCAAGAACGCAATTTATATACCAGAAACAAAATATCCTTTGACTCTTTTCATGTACATGTGCTACTGCCGCACTATATTAATGGATATCCTTACCCTTTCAATGCATTTTCTGGATTTCATTCTGGATGCTGGCTGGTGGTGTCTGCTGCTCTTGTGATACATGATTTTTTTTCCTTTGGCTTCATCTCTCATTTCATCCGTATAAATCTCACGACTACTTTGTCCTCTTGTGTTTATATCCTTTTTATATACACAAAATATTCCACTTTTTGCTACATTCGTTGAAGTCAGTGGAGGGCCCTTCTCATATTCTGTAGTTGTGTGAGAGAGAAGAAGAAAATGAGCTGAATCTGAGAATACGTTGTTTGTAAAATAAACGTTAGTTTAAGTTAAAATTATAAAACATGTAAAATACGTTTTATGAATCTGTTAATATGTTTTAGAGGGATGTAAGTTTCTCGAAACTGTTCAATGTGATTTTTATTTTTGTTTTTTCTTCGTTTTAGGTACACTTGCAATTAGAAAAATGGTAAGTTGAGCTACAAAATTCAATTTCTTAGAGAGATGCAAATAAATTATGTTTGTCTGTGGGTTAAGTTATATTTTATTAATTAGAAATCAGTGAGATGTTGACATAATCATTGATCGCGTGAAATATTTCTTTGTTTGTTGTATTAAGAAATACTGTCAACTATTAAATATAAAAATTGTGTATGGGTTTTTGTTAAGAAGTTAGAGAATGTAAACCGCCAATTAAAATGAGCATGTGATGAGTGATGTGTGTGTAGAGAGAAATAGTGTGACACTGATTAAAAATATGATTGTAAATCACTTGCTGCTGTTACTATTTGTTAACTGTTCACGTTCCACATTTTCAGTGTCAGTAGAAAGAACCTACATTTATTGTTTCATTCGATGCAACCAACTTTACATAAGAATTATAGTTAACAGTTTAAATTGTTTTGTTTAAAAGTTTTGTTAATGGTTGTACACTTGTTCACCTTCAACCTTCATTAGATTTTTTTTTGGTTAGTCATTCTTCATTCTTGACTTCATGGATAGAACCTCTGCATTACTGATTACATGTTATTCTATTCTGTGAAACTATGAACTATATTGAATGTTTTCCTTTCATCAAACCTAGTCACTAATCATAGTCGCTAGTAATTTGTGTCTTTTGTCACTAGTGACTAGCGTCCGAAACCTGAAACATGTAAATCTGAATATTGAATATTTGAAAGCTTGTCACTTGCCGTCGGTGGATTGCAAACGGTTGACCGTTCATTGCATAGAACATGTTACAATACTGAATACCAGTCCTGAAAACTGAAAACCAATAATCAAAATTGAAAATGCGTTTGTCATTTGTCGTGTTTTTTAAACTACTCTTTATTGGTTATTTTGGCTGGGGTCTGGATACGGACCCCATGTATTTTTGGGGTCCGTAACCCGACTCAAAACGTCTTGTTTGAAATGTTAGCAGTAAAAAACATTAGACTCTGGTCACTAGTCAAGTCCCTTTCACCTTTTCGTGCAGGATTGATTGAAAATGACAATGCCGTGTAGTGGCCGTGTTCATTCAATTCATCATTAGTCCATACTCTCCGCTAACAGCTAAGCACACAGAAGCCGTCAGCCGTTGGCCGTTACAAATTTGTTTAAGTGTAGAGATTGAAATTAAATTAAAATTGACTAAACATTACTAAACAATGAGCCAGCCAATGGATATAATAATGACTCTCATTATTACATCCATAAACCTGAAACCAGTCAGCCATTTAAAAAATGTAAAATCGTTTATTCTCAAGATTGACGCAGGAATAAAGTAAAGGCGAAATTGATTATATGTTTTTATAGGAAAATTGGAAGTAGGTCGTTCGTATGTTTATCGTCATTGATGATGATTTCGTGATTTACTAACATTGAACATAGTCGATCACAATCACAGACAGTGAATACGAACTCGGTTTGCATATGTTGTGTGTGAGGATGAGTTGCATACAAATCATGTGAGAAAAATACTTTGCTAAACTCTTGCCTTCTTGTGTACTTTTTTATCCAGCTAGTCGAAGAGTCTCCAGCAATTTACAAGCATCCAAAAATGAAGATATGAATAAGACCTTTTCTTTTGCAAAATACAAAATATGCACAGCAGCAGCTCAGGAGAGGAAAAAAATCTATATTTTACTCAAGAAGCAAAGTTGAAGTATAACTACAAACTACGTGATGTACTGATTACTGTGTAGTAGTGTGTTATGTGTGCGTGTAGGGGCAATACAACATAATATCTGAACCGTTCGTGAAGACGTGAAGATATTAGCCACACATTTGCAGATCAAATTACAAGTATAAATGATTCTATTAAAGATGTACAGAACACGGAGAAGTACTCGTGGATCTGCAAATGCTGCAGATCCTCCAAATCCCAATACACCACAATCAGCGGCTTCGCCAGGCTCATCAGCAGGTCCCGCCACATCTTTACCTGCAACTGCAATATCCACAAGACGAAGTGCAGGACGAAATGCTGTTAATGCCAATAGCACAAATACTAATCCACCTCCATCACCAGCATTATTGGTATCGCCAGAAGATATCAGTACGAAAGGACAACAGGAGGACAATAATGTTGTTATTGCCAACTCGTCACAACAAACACAACCACCACCACAGCAAACTAGCATAGCTCTCAACAGAGGCAGGAGAACGAGGCGAGGGTCTTCTTCCTCATCCTCGTCCACCACCCTACGACGAAGAAGCGAGCGAGGTGCTGCTCAAGCGAGCTCAACTGTGCTTAGCAATACCACAGGAGAGGATCAAGACACAGATAATGGTAGTCCTAACCATAATCAGCGTAATAGCATTGTGCCCACCACTGCTACAAGCACAAAGAGTATGACAACGAGTACGGTATCGAACCAAGTGGACGCTAATGCAAATCCTAACACTAGCACTGCCGTAACAAACAATAATAATGAGGATGGGACTGTTCAGCAAAATGTAGAGGAAAATTCTTCCCCCATAACCAAGGTTAGAGATGACACTGAAGTTATTGTTATTGGCAGTGAGGATGATACCAAGACCAATAACACATCAGAGGTTTCCCCGTCCAAGAAAACAATTGGAGGGGCCGAGAGCACCGCTGCTACTGCTACGACTACCGAAGAATCAGCCGCGTCTCCGGTAAATTCGTCGACTAGGACATCGATTGCAATATTGGAAATTGAGAATAGTATAGTGCAGAAGGAGTTGTTCAAAGTCAAGGACAGCAGAAAGAAAAAAGTAGAGCAAGACGACTTGCTGCCCCCTGTTATATTCGTCGACGGTTCCACAGGTGTAACCATTGGAAGCTCAGCTGACGACACGACTGGAGAGTTGAAGGATAATAGTTGTTCCAGTGATAATAGCAGTGTTGGCAGTTATGACGCTGAGTCTCCGAAACAGTCCTCTACCTACTTTTTGACAGTGGCCGATGATGGGATTATATATTATAATCCGACTACGCCTGAGGTCCCAGGTAAGTTTTATCGTTTTATTTTTTAACCTAATTGATTTTTCTTATTTGTTATTTCTCATAAATCGATATTTCCACTTTCCCTATTGTTTGTTTTGTGGCAATTATCGCATTGTTTTCATTATCATCAGAATCATCATTATGTCAATGTACTTGCCTACCAACCACTGTCAACCCATGTCAATATTCACATAATGCATAATGGTAAAATGTGTCCTTTTCATTTGCGCAGTGACCGAAACAGGAGAAGTGATATCAGTTAATCTCCCAACACATAAAATAAAATCTCCAACTAATCCTCTTCCTGGACCTCCTTCTTCAACGACAACTGGTAGACGAAAAACGAAACTTCAAGCAGTGACGTATGGGGGTGAATCTGATGTTGGCTTCCTAGATCCTACTGGGCAGGCATTGATAAAAGACGGAAACTTTGTGACGATGGAAGTAGGTCAAGGAATTTTGTCGCAGTTTAGTACGCAGACCTCAAAAGGTCAATTGGGAAGACAAAATGCTCCTGCTGTAGTGATGACTTTGTCAACCACATCACATCATCAACCTGTAGATTCACCGTCGCCTACATCGAATTCAACAATTGTGTCATTAGACGTTCCTACAACCTCCATTGACGTGAGTGAGTTTGAAAGTCATTTGGATCCGCAAAGTATTGCCGCGTTGGAAAATGTTCTGCAGAGTGATCAAGGACGAGAAATTCTGACGGAGGCTTTGGGAGAAATGGGCGTATCTGTCCCTGATTCAAGTAGGCAGGAGCAGAATATCTGGGACCATAGTTACTCATCAGGAAAAGGTGGTAGGGAAGACGGTAGTGTTATTACTTCAATTGGAGCAGGTGGGATAGCCGCATTGGGTAATGCCTCCCCAATAACCACAGCAATGATGAGTCCTGCTAATACGTCTAACGATAGTTCCCCCGCTGGGTCGCAGTCAATGACCCCAGTTCACAAAGGACCTGGAAGACCCCCGGGACGTCCAAGCAGTGCAACTTCTACGGTACGAACAAGTAGAGGGGCTGTTTCTGTTACGAGAAATATATCCGAAAGTAAGTCAAGTGTTTGCTTTTTTGTTGGGATTTGTGTAAATGTTAGATATTTTTCTTATCAAATTTTACGTACCTGATAAGTTTTTATGTTTATCAGTACAAATGACCTCAATATTAAATATTATTCTTGTTTTGCTTAGGTGACTCAGCCAACATTCGTCGTTCACAGCGCCAACAGGACAGAATTGAGAGGCAAGAAGCGGAGCGAATTCTCGCAGAGAATCAGCAAATGCTCCAGCGTGAAAAGGAAGTTATGGCTGCTAAAGCCATTGCTGCTAGTGCTGGTTCCACACTGGAAACTCCAACATATATCCCTCGTCCTGCGACACCTCAACCTGCAAACGTTGCAGCCTCTCCTCCTGCACAAATTCTAACGTCCGCTCCTGCAACCCCTGTGTCTGTTCATGACGTTTCTATGACTAGCGAGATCGATTCTGTTGAACGACCGTCCATTGAAAGGAAAGATGACGGGTAAAAGCACAAACAAAAAAATATCAATTTCTTCCAGCCAAGATTAATTGCGTATTTTTTAAAAGTCCATAATGTTAAACGTATGTTTACGTATGTTAGCACTCGGCGTCCCATTCGCAATCGAAAACTTCCTGCTCACCTGGCAGATCCAAATTATTTGAGTTTGGAGGATGCTGCATCTGCAGTAAAGGAAGCCACTCGTCGATCCTCTACTCAAGAGCCAGTGCCAGCTGTTGTTGAAGAAGCATCTCCAGTACCCGAAGTCAAGGAAGAACCAGCAGAAGAAGTTTATGAAATGGAAGAATACAGCGAAGACGACCCCAATAAACTGTGGTGTATTTGCCGCCAGCCTCATAATAACCGTTTTATGATTTGTTGTGATCGTTGTGAAGACTGGTTTCATGGCAAATGTGTCGGTGTCACGAAAGCACAAGGTCATTCAATGGAGCTGAAAAATATTGCCTGGCATTGTCCCACTTGTAAAAAGGCACTTGTCGTAGAAAAGAAGTCAGTAGCAACTCCTCCACTACCTTCGTCACAAGCTCAACAACCTATTATAAAGCTAAACAGGCTAAACAAAGAGCATAAAGTAGTGCCTGCTCCTGCAGATAAAGGTATTGTGAAAGGAAGAAAATCCCTAGAAAGTGTTCAAACAACACCTAAAAATATCACTGCGAAAACCGGCAAAGTGTCTGCTGCAGCTGCAGCTCAAAAGGCAGAAGTGGAAGCTGCTGCAATGGCTGCTATGTCGGCTGAACCTCCCTCGAAAATAGCAGCTGCGGCAGCGGCAAGCAAACGGGGTCGAAGGAGAACCGAAAAAGTGGACGTTGACGAGCCAGGTATTTCTTTTTAAAGATTTAGGATGATTTAATTCTATAAATATGAAAAAACAACGATGGCATGAATGTATTTAATTTACTTCACAGTGACCAGTTGTGTAATTTGCAAGAAACTTGCGCGTAGCGGCTCTATCTACTGTAGTGATCTCTGCGTTCAAAAATACGCGGAGTCAGTTGGAACAAAAGCTTCACCTACAAAGGAAAAGGCAGCATCTCCATTACTACCTGCCGAAGCATGGCCTAATTCTTCTGCAGAAACCCCATCTCCTAATGCCTTTTCAGCAAATAAATCTCCTGGAACAGCTGCATCAAAATTGAAAGTAAGAACTATAAAAAATATATAACAGCAGCTTTATAGGATTCTATACTGATCTTTAATAATTAACTCAATTTTGCAGCGTTCCATTTCTCTCAAACCGGATGCGAAGCCCGACTCTTTTTTTAATTTTCACGTGATTAACCCTGGAGCTCCGGTGTCAACCGAAGTTGTTCCTGCGAAACGAAAGGAGATGACAGCATCGCAATTGTTGAAAGCTCAAAAAGAAAAGGAAAAAGCTGCCACTGCAGCGTCTGTTCCGAAAACTCCAACAACTCCCACTCTACAAACTACAAGTTTACAGGGTAGCACGACCACACCAGTTCCTTCAGGACAGGCATTGAGTCCTACAATAATTAATTCAGCATCTGGTATAATAATCGTGAAAAAAGTGGAAATCCCAGAAAGTGGGCCAATAAAGGGTATGACGATGAACAATACTTCCCCTTCAGATATATGCAACGAGCAGGAAACGACCCCTTCTTGTGAGGGACCATTTTTAATTTTCCTTGTGGTAGTATATGTGTCGTACAACCACTGGAAAAATCAGAACAAAAGTATCTATAAGCATTGAATTTTATTTTTCAGTGACCAGTTCAGATGTCAAAGATAAGTTGGAATCAGCTTCCCGGCATAGAACATCCTCCTTGTCCGACAGTAAAAGTGCCAAGTCTCCTTCTAGCAGTAGTAGTTCCTCATCTTCCAGGACAAGAACAGAATCTACTAGTAAATCCAAAGAAAAACTAGAACGGCGTGAGTCTAAAGAGCCAAAGTTAGTGGATGGACCTTCCAGTGAAAAACTGTACCGAGAAAATATGAGGAAGTCTTTGAAAGAAATCTTAAAAAATCGAATGACAGATGGAATGTCCAGCAGTGATAAAAGGAAAATGGAGACATTGGGCAATTCACCAGACAATGTCAGTAATAAGATTGAAGAAGAACTTGTAAACTGTTTTGGAGGAGCGAGCAATCTTAAATGCAAAAATAAATACAGAAGTATTTATTTTAATCTTAGGTAAGTTGTAATGTTTTCCCGTAAAATTTGGTTTCTTTGTTTCAGAAGTTACTTTCAATGTTTTTTGTTTGTTTTTGTTTTTTTTAAATTTAGAGATGAGAAAAATTCACTGTTCAAAGAAATCCTTGTGGGTCATATAAAGCCCTACGATTTAGTCCGTATGACCCCTGAACAAATGGCACCCTCTGAGTTGGCCCAGTGGAGACAACAAGAGAAGGAGAAGGAACTGGATGCAATAAAACGAGCTGAGTTAGACAAGTTGGCGGAAGCTAAGAAGCAAGAGTTGATTGATAAAGGTGTCGAGGATGCAGTGCAAGTGGCGGAAGAGAGTAAACCTTTGGACATAAGCGATGTAATAATTGACCCTGAAGCTGAAAGCAAAAAGGAAAAGGAGAAGTCGTCCCGAGACAAAGACCATCGATCGTCCTCCTCACATCATCATCATCGGCATGAAAAGCGAGAACTCCGTAATCGGGACCACCATGACAAAGATCGCAAGGATAGAGACCGGGATCACAAAAGTGATAAGAGCAAAGACAAGGATGTGAAGCATCGACACGATAAGGATAAGGATAGAAAGTTGGAGAGACATAGTAGTAGTAGTAGCAGTAGTCGACACAAGGATAAGAGTTTGTCTGAAAAGGATAAAAAGTCATCGCATCATGATAAAGAAAGGGAATCTCGAGATAAAGATAGGAAGGATAAGGAAAAAGATAGGAGAAGTGATAGACATAAGGAGCGGGATAAGGATAAAGACCGAGAATCTTCGTCATCATCTTCGTCAAAGGTTAAGCATGAATCTAAAGATAGAGAAAAGTCGGAAAGAAGGCATAATAGGTCGAAGGTTAGAGATTTAATTTATTTTTAGTTTATTATTTATTATTTGTTTTATTTTATGGGTATATTTTGCTTATTTTGTTGTTTTTGCGATACTACTGTACTTCAGAGGTGTAGGGGTAGACCGAAGTGATGCATTGTGTCAAGTTTTTTATGTTCAAAAATATTGTTTCTTGTTTGATTTTTAGGAATCTGATAAAGAAAAGGATCGACATCGTCATAAATCTTCAGGAAGTCCAAAACTTTCCGATAAGGAAGAGACAGAGATTGACAAAATTAAGAAAGAGGTAGAGTCTTTTGCAGAATCACCAAAACTGGCAGCTGAAGTAATTCCTGTTAGCAGTAGTAATGTTGTGAGCGATACAAATAAACAAGAGGCAACTATTTCAACCGACCCGAACACTCCAGTTACAACAACTGATGCTACTTCTACGTCTCAAGTGCCAAGTTCCACCGGAGAAAAATCCATGACTCCACCAGTAGAAGTTAAACCAGTTATGAAAGGTTTGTAGCTACTTGTGTTCTCTTAAAAGTTTAAAACGTATGTTGGGTTTAATTTATTTAAAACCGCCTCGTTGTCATTTTAGAAGAGGTTAGGCACTCCATTGACTCTGAGCAGGAACTTCCTTCCTCAACTATAAAGACGCCGGACTTTACGGATGACTCCAGTACTGGGACGAAGAAAGAAGGAGAACAGAAAAATCTTTTCCAGTCCACCATACAAATGCCGGAACTTGGTGAATTCAAAGCCTCCTTCTATAACGTGTCACATGGTGAAAAGCCGAAAGGGCTATGTTTTCCCGAGAGTCCAGTCCCCATTGTTGGTCGTATTGGTCCACAAACTGTATGGGACTATATTGACAAAATGAAGAAAACCAAAGAAATCATGACTTTCCGACTAACTCCAGCCTCTCCTGCGGATGCCAACGGCTACATGACATTTTTTACCTATCTTTCATCTCGTGAGAGACTCGGAGTCATTGGCGGATTGAGTCACCCTCTCAAAGACGTGTACCTGATTCCGTTGGATAAGCACCAGCCCGTGCCCCGATGTTTACTCCCTTTCCGTGGACCTGGACTACCTAAAGAAAGAACTCATTGTTTACTGGCTGTCGTTACTCGCCATATTGCATCTGATGGATCTCTCAAGAGAAAACTGTCTTCTACGGATGCACAAGGGGCTAAGAAAAGAGCCAAAACTGATGCATCTGGGGTGAGTTTGTGTTTCACATTTGTCATAACTGTTTGGGTTATTTATTGGTATCTTTCTCAAAACAAAATTAAACTATAAAAGATATATTCCTAACTAACTTAATTTTTTACTAATGTCCACAGAGAATGCTTCGAAGTAAAGGAAAGCCGGTACCCGGCCCGTCTTCAAAAAGTGGACCAGTTTCAGCAACCAAGCCTAAAGAACCGTCTCCACCAAAATTAGATATAGAATCCAGCAAGGGCGACGAAAATGAGCCCTACACTCCATGGGAAGATGATGAAGAAGCGAGTGAGCCGCTGCCAGCTCCCGCACCAACTACTCCACCACCTCCAGTGCCATCTGCATTAGAACCAGCTACTCCTGTTGTCGCTCCGACCTTGCCCCCTTCACTTGCTCAAGGAAGTTCTATCACTGCTCTGACCGCAACACAAAAGAAGTTGCAAGAGATTGAGGCTCAGATAGCGAAAGAAAGGCAAGACATCGATTCGATATTAGCGGGCTCCAAAAACGTTGTAGGTATACCTGGCTTAGATGGCGACTTCCCTGAAGCAGCAGCTGAGGTTCCGGAACCGAAGCCTGAAGAAGAGGTGCAGGTTTTCCTCCGACCGCCCCCCATAACCCATAGTTTAGATCCGCGGTCGACAAAAAGTCAAATTTTTAAACATCAACCTCCCGTCCTCTCTCCGGCAGTCCCTACAGCATCAAGTTCAAGTACGACCATTCCTGGATTGGACACTCCTATAGACACGAAAGAGGAGGAGGAGGATGATGAAATAACTGTGTTGGAACAACCCGAGTCAAGCCCTCCTCGTTTGGAACCAATGAACGAATCTGTTTCACCCTTAGAGAAGGATAAAGACTCGGAAGAGGCTTATTCACCCTCTGCTATGAATTTCTCCGACGATGAAGTTGTAGAAATTAACAAAGAAAGTGGAGAAGTTGAAAAAGTCAAAACTACTGTGACTGAAGGGAGCATTTCTTCTGCAATACCTGGGATTGGAATGGGGGATGTTGACGAAAGAATTCAGAAACCGCCCCCACCGGAAAAGGTTGACGAGGTGCTACCACAGCCACCCACGTTGCTTATGGATGATAAGCAAACTCAAGAGATCAAGATTATTTTGAGTAAAATCAATACGTCGGTAATACCTCCTGCTCCCACGACTGACAAGTCTGTGTTATTACCGGAGAAAAATGAAGATGGTACTGTGGAATTGGTAGATGATTCTGAACCTCCACCCCCAGGAGAAGCCCCTATGCCTCCGCTTCCTCCTCTTCGAGCTCCTTCTCCCCCTCAAAACAAGGTTTTTGAGGACAGTCCCTTCGAGAAGAAATCAGTGCTGGTTGGAGTACAGTCAAAAGTGAAGATTAATATTAATTTGAGCACCAAACTACTGCCAACGTTCGGAGGACCGAAGAAAGAAGTTGGAAATCCTTCTGAAAGTGGGGACACTCCTTCATCTACAAGTGGACCAGTTGAAACGCAGATCTTTCAAGATATAGATGAGCGAATATTACCATCTCAGGAAGCTTCCACGGTTCCTATCGTGCCACCACCGTCGGACAGTATACCTTTACCACCAGTTGACTTTATAACAATACTGCCACCCGCTGTATTAAATCAACCTCCTCCACTTGTTTCTTCTGTACCATTACACCTACCACCACCACCAATTGCACAACCTGGAGGAAGTGCAAGCTCTGTTGTGATCAACCTAAATGTTCCTCCGCCACCTTTCATTACCATCCCACCACCGGGTGGAATGCGATATCCACCTCCAGGATTACCTCATCAACCGACTCCAGTAGTTGTGCCACCCATACCTCCAAACTTTTTGCAACGACCACCCCCAGCAACACCACCAAGAAATACATTTTCTCCTCGGGGAGCATCGTCATCACCAGTAAATGGTCCAGCACGGTCGGTTTCACAAAACAGGTTGTTTCCAGGGCAGAGTTCACCTCCCAATGAGATGGATCGTGGGGAAAGGGGAAACCAAGAAAAAGAACGAGAACTTGAAACTAGGGATAATCGAGGTTATGCCATGAGGCAAGAGAGAGGAAGAAGTGGATACAGACACGACCTACGCAGACCTCACGACCGGGCTGACCGCGCTAATTGTAAGAGGCACCGTTCTAGATCTAGAAGTCGTGGTCGTTCCAGGTTTGCTTAAAATATTCGTTTCATGTTTTAAATGATATTCTTTTCCTGGACTGCATTCCTTAATCTTTTATATGTGCATTTTTAGGAGTAGAAGTCGCAGCCGAAGCAGGAGCAGGTCTCGTGAACGCAAACGACGGAGGAGACATTCTAGATCTAGATCGAGATCTCCTGTCAGAAGATCTTCTCGGAGGAACCGTTCCAGATCCCGTTCCAGGTCGCCAACCCTGTAAAGAAATGTTCTCGTTTCGTTACTTTGAGAGCAGCACTATTTTGTAGGCGGAAAACCCACTTTACTGAAATAAGTAGCTACGAAATCAGTACTTTAGAATGTCCTTACTTGGTAATGATATGCTTTAACCATTGTTCGTTTTCTTCTTCTTTTAATGACTTTGTTTCTCAAAATAGATTTGTGTAATATTTCACTTGTCTAATTTGTGTTGTGTATAATATTTTGTATGATTTTTGTGTAGGAATATATCATGCATATAACATACAAACTATAACTGTTCGCCTATTTAGCTGTTAATTTGAAAACTGGTGATTTGGAAGAAAAAAATGTATAAAAAAAATTCGAGAGATGTTTAATTGTTCTATCTAGTAATAGTATATACCGTAGGTTAGAATTTTACACTTTTCAAAGTTTGGTTGATATGATCGAGTAGTTAGTTTAGAAATTACTGTTATCATTCTCGGTAGCATTTATTTCCAATTACCAACTAGTCCAATAAGATTCATGAGATATTGTAGTAATCGAAAAATGTTTTGATTGTATGTTTTAGCATTCATTTTGTGTACAAATGACTCAAGCAAACTACGAGAGTGTATTGAATTGCATTTGTAAGGTGTATTGGTATGATATGATGGTACGAACATGATATTACCGAACAAAAGTTACGTTAAAGGGAGGGGATGGATGCATGTTAGAAGTTAAAAAGCGCATTGGAATTGTATGGGTATATTATACATCTTGTATATATTGTTATCCAGCCAGAGATCTTATCAAGAAAACTTGTAAATCTCAATGTTCCAGCATTTCTATGCAGAATAGTTGTTCAAAAAGTTTTACAATATAAAAATTATATTGTTGTGCTGATTTGTGTATACCTCTTATAATGCAACTTGAAAAGGGATGCATTTATGTGTAAAAGCACCCTATATGTTGTAACTTGTAGTATATATATAACCTACTAAAATGATCTATTAATCTCAACATGTAGTAAATCTACATGTCTGTACAACCTTATGTCTTTACCGTAATCAAATCATCATCGGATCACTGATCAATAAAGCCTGTAGTTTAGGCGTAGTACAGTACGGTATGCCTTATAATAAATCCACAGAATTAAAAAAATAAAGTCAATTTGAACGAGTTGAAATGTGAAGAGCACACTAAGTTGCCTTTGTTTTATTTATTTATTCGAACCTCACATAATTTTTATAATATTATAACAACATTTCTCAAAATCCTGTGTGCACAAGTCATCATTTAAACTTACAGAGAATGTCTCACTATCCTTAACACTGATAACAATTTATTGTAGCAATAACAGGATAATGAAATTTCCCAGTTTGAATTTTGTTGCCCAGTCTGAAAAAAGAAGTTGAGACAAATTGAGTTTCAATTTATTGACCAGATTCAGTTCAGATTAAAATTTTGGTTTCTTCCGAGCTCAGATCTCCCTCTTTCGGTAAATAGCGTAATAAGAAAAATGAGAAAGGAGACTGTTTTTCAGAGGAATGCAAATATAATACGTGTTGAGTCAACATTTGGAATAAAATCCATTACAATGATTTTTTCATTGAAGCGTCCAAGGCATATCAAAGTTTATATTGTGCTGCTAAACACAATATTAAAAAACGTTCCGTAAGTGAAAACAACAACGATAAGATTGACGTATAAAGAGTTTACCACACACAGTGGAAATTGACAAACATGCTGTACAACTACTACGGCTAAAGAATACAATAAGATTACATTGTGAGTATCACAAACAGTTGTGTGCGGAGCTTATTTTTCTGGAACAAGGATGATCATAATTTCACATAAAAATGCGTTACAATATTTTATGTGAAAGTCTAAATTGTCGAAATCTTTTCATTTCACTCTGTCAATAATAATTATAAATCAATATTCTTTTTGTTGTACATGTTAGGTAGATAGAATAAACGGTAAGGTGGGATTTGTCAACTTTAAAAATTTGAAAGTAGCCACAATAATATAAAGATTTCGAAAGGAAAACAGACGAGTGACAACCACGTAGCAAACGGATATTATGTAAAGTAATTTCGAAACAACATTACAAAGTATTCAGCTCTTCCCTCATGACAGAAATAGCGTTCTTATATGCGCATTTTAAATAAAAATTCCTATTTGCACACATTGCAAACTTGTCTAAATGCCACCATTTAAACTATTAATGCACCTCAGACATCAAAGCTTCCATAAAATAGATCCTAAACTTAATCACAATTTTAACAAAAGTTTTTCACTTCTATTTACAACACAACCGTGAACCAAGTAAAAAGCTGCATTTAACTGAAAGCACATGGTGTACGTATCTAATATCTAACAAAAATCTTGCACGGCTTGCATAGGTAATATATACTTATGAGTACTAAAGTGAAACATCAATAGCTGTCAATAGTTTCTACTTGAAACAACACAATAAAATGAGTTAACTCATTAATTAAATGGCAGAAGATCCTCACATCAGATCTACTTTTCAAAATAATAATTTCCTAAATAAGATAACCACCGAGGCTCATCAATCTTCTATCACTCTTTCGTAGAAATTAGGATCTAGCTAGCTCATAGCTTATTAGTAGAGTTTTTTGTTACTTTATAGCTTTTTTAGCTTGTATTTAGATTTGTACCAACGAACGTAAAAATGGCTTTTTCCTCAAAAAAATTTCACACTTCACACTCAAAAACGGTTGCTCTCAAAAGACCAACCTGAATAGCTACCCCAACGTAAAATCTTGATTATTGTGTGATTTTCTGAAAATCAGATTTTTTGTATAACAATCAGAATCAGATACCCATCTAACTATAATTAAAATTTTGATATAGTTAAATACATTACAGTTAAAGTCTAAATAATATGATAAGTATAATATCAATAAAAACCGGTCAACCAGCACCATATTTTGTAATCATGATTTTTTTCTTCATCAGAGATATTTTTATACCTAAAATCTTACACAGAGTTCATACATGTTTTGAGAAAGTATTTTTTTCGAAAAATGACTTTAAACTGTGAACAGCTTTTTGCCAAAAACCGCATGCCTGCATAGATTAATAGTCATCATGTGAACATGTGTGATGAATTAGGATATCCTTAAGATTTTCATATTTCGAGTGAGTGCAACAATATAGATTTTTTCGTAAATAGACTCTCATCGTGGTTGTGTGTGCGACTTTTAATCCTATGTAGTTTTTACGATTTTTTTACAATTAGGTCATCTATCCAATCTATAGAAAAATGTCCTTAAAAGCAAAGACTTTTCCTGTTCGTCTACAGTCCTAATAGCTTAGTTGTCTAAAGGTTGGCTTCTTCTCTTAAATATTTTCTGGAGGAGAGTAAACTCTAAAACTGGCAATTGTTTCATCTCTGCTAAGTTTAAATATATATTTTAAAAGTGGGTGGTTTCTGGTTTCTGTCTATATAAAGCACTGCTTAAAACCACATTTCCACGTAAATTGCAAATAAAGAGGAGAAAAATAGCAGTTGATGCGATATGAATTATAAAGAGTGCGTGCTTTATAACTTCCTTAATCTATTTTTTGTCCCCTAAACATGCCTAAAAATTACACTGTAGTGCCGTACGAAGAGAGAACAACATCTTCTAAATTGATTTCCTCAGGACAGGCTAGACTAGCTTTAGATGAGTGACCGTGACCTGAGGTGGTAGTAGTGGATCCTTGACCTAGTTCTGGGGTCAGTGAACCAGGATCGCCTGCCCCACCTCGGCGTGAGGAGTGCGGGGGGTGTGTGGGCACTTGGCCGTAAAGATGCGTTGGAGAGTCGACTGCCAACATATCTTCTTGTGTGGGTGTGCTTCGCGCCATAGATGAGTCGTCACTCGAAGTCGACGTTGTGTCCTCAATTTCTAAACTGATACAATCCTGATTTAACGTGGGCCCAGAGTCCTAAATACGTGAATAAACGGGCAGCATTAATTGAGAAATTTCCTTGGATGTCGCCACATACATTCTTGGCGGCTTGGTTTCATTTAATAAGTTACCTGCAGAGCCTTCAATATTGCTTGGCAGACAGCGTTGTCCGTTGAGAAAGGATTGTCCGTTTCCCGATTGTGAATTATGACAGAAATGTATGCAGGGTGAAGGATTGGCAGAGGGATACACAAGTATAAACTAAGGTTGTGCTCAGTTCTAAAATTAAAGAGAAATAATCTTAGAGTACTGTTCGTTTCTCATTTTGTTTTACAAAGCTTTCTTAGCTTTATCATAATTGAACTCACATGTGCGGAGATCTCGACATTGGGTTGAAAGCTGAAATGTCCAAAAATGGAGAATGGATATGATATTTCACTTTTGACATAGTCACTGGCACCTCCCCACTCCAATATTCACTTTCTATTGTAGTTAGGAGAACATTTGACGATATTGGATTTTCCCTCATTCTCATCTGTAAGTATTTAATAAAACATGTTACTTTCATGATATAGAAAACGCTGTAAAACCATCATTATAAAAATGGAAACCAACCTCAATACTAAAACACACATCGGGATCGTCCAAAGGAGTTAGAAAATCTTGACAAAAGATCTCACTCATGAGCAATATCGCCAAATTCATCCAGTCCCCTGCATCAAGACCCCGACATTCCCAAAAGTTTGATATTTCCTCTTCTCCACTCATTTTTGAGAAGATTCTTGCAGGATAAAAGTTTTGCGCAACTTTGCACGCTGCAAACAATGTCTTCTCCAGCAAAGGCTTTCTCATTCGTATTCTCGATCTTGTCGAGACATTCAGCCCGGTTTCCAACTGTTGCCTTCTTTTCAGCACCTTATCTTCCAAGCTGGATTTGAGCACCAGAGTTTCCCTCATTAAATCCTTGTAAGGACCTTCCGTCTCTATTAACCGTGCTGAGAAAGGGTTAAAGCAGTTCTGAAAAAAGTTTTTGTATTCTGTCAAAGGCTCTGCAATCTTTTGACTTGTTTTGTGGTAGTAGACGTTTAACTCTTCCGTTTCCAGCTTGGCTTGGAAGGCAATCAGCGCTTGCTCGATGGTTATCTATCGTGGAAATTTTCAAAGAAGTTTCGTTTAAGCTTGAACAAACTCCAGGAGGCGATCCCCAGGTGAGTGATAGAATAATGTAAGGAGTAAAATTACCTCGAAGTAAAATTCTGGAGCAAGGCCTGGTCCCATGACGCGCTTCACAATCCAGCTATTTCCTGATGGCAGTCGTCCCTTTGGTTTAATTAACGAGTAGAACATGAGCGAGTCCCAGGCAATTCTTACACCATAGTTGAAAACAGACCCTAAATAAAATAGACAAGATGGTGGCCGGTAAGTTTCGGAAGATATTTATCATTGCATTACAGGCCAAAAACTTACAAAGAGCTATCAAACCAGACACAGTGGGACATAGGAGGAGAGCACCGATCAGACAAAAAATCGGTTGAACGACCCCTCGTAACAGAAGAGATCCAAGAGTAACAAACAAAGGACAGAATCTGTTTCGTTCAGGAGAAGGGCAATCAAAATCATAAATGGTAATCGAAACCAACTGGAAGACGAGGACAACTAGCGGCATCCTGGAAGGCAATATTTATTTTTCAATCAATTTTCACACAAATCCACACAGCAGCGTTGATTCACACGGACAATAAATAAAAAAGTGTGCAGACATTCACAAATTCACACAAAGAAAATCTTACCAAGCCGGAGCAGAAATACAAAGCGCTAAACTGATGACACAAACGGCTAAAGATCCCAAAGGGAGAAAAAGGAGGAGGAACGCGGAGGGAAAGAAGCCCTTGATGACGTAGTTCCAAAACCTGTTGAGAAAACGGTTCCAGCCTTTGCCAAGAAAATGTAGCCTAAAAAGAACATGGTGTTCAGCAGCCACGTCACAAGTCGATAGAAGTAGTTCTGAACACGCCATAAAGGCCATCGGCTGGTGGTCACCCGAGTGGTGACGCGCTTAACGCTGAAGATTGGCTGAATGGACAGTGGTAAAATAGATCAATTTTCATTTGATTTTATAAGTTCTCAAAAATATATTTGGTTTAGAAGATAGTTGTACTCACATGATATGGATCAGATCGTGGACTGGTAATAGAAGTGGGAACGCTACTAATGACTGTCGGTATCACTTCTGTTTGTCCGTGTAGCGTTCTCGTGACAAGGTAATTTTCAGGTCTCCAAATGCGAATCTTCCATTCGTATGATCGACAAGGTTTCTTATCCCCCTCTAGTTCATTTCGCAAAACTGGCTCGGTCTGATAAACACCAGCAACGTTGAGTCATTAATTATTTAGAGATTGAGAGAAGTAAAGTGGATGAATGAAAGGTTTTTTTTACATTACTCACATCTCTCATGAATGCAAGATCTCTAGCGAGAAAGTACGTGTGCTGTTTGAGAAAATGCTGTTTAAAGAGCTCCACAGAGATTTCATGAGGAAGCCATTTGTTCTCATCAACAAATTTTTTCTGGATTAACAATAATTTAGCGAATTAATTTACATTTTGCATTTGCGAAACAGGTCCCAAAAACATTATAAATTAAAGTTAGAACCTGAGCTCTGTCCATTTGTTCCTTCATCCAAGATGAGTCTCTGCTCAGGATAGTGTACTCTCCCACAAAGTATTTTTTGATATCTCGCAGTTCAGTTTCCATCTTAATCGACACAATATCTAGGGCCCTGAACATTAAGTCCAACGAATTTAATTACTTATTTTCCCTTGTGAAAATTAACTGACGGGATATTTTTTAATCAAGTGCCTATTTTCGTACCTATGCATTAATACGTATAGTTGAGCTTGCTCTATCAATAACCGATCTACATCTTGACCTATACAAGTAATTTCTGGACAGCTTCGAATTCCGTTGTATACTCTTTTCAAGTATTCATCCATAACCATGATGTTTGCTTCCTGTGGGTTATCATAAAAATATATTAGTAATAATAGAATCGAAACAGAAACATATAAGATACAACCCATGCTTGTACCATTTCAATTTCAGCTTCTGAAAGCTTTCTCGTTTTCAGCTCTGCAATCACTTTTTCTCGAAAGGAGAGAAACCAGCCGCGTCCAGACTTCTCCAAAATACGCGTCAAAGGTGTAGACACCTTCCTCATTACATCTCGATCGAAAAGTCGAAGGTCCACTTCTAGTGAAATAGGTGTCGTAAAACGATAAGGGATTGGGGGAGCTCTCTCCATTGCCATCGTCACCTTCTCCCTGAGAGCCTTTTGTGCTTGGTTTCGCACATAACGGCCTATTTGCTTTGCACCATCCCCTTTGCATTTCAGCTCGGCCACAAGAAATTTGCATCTTTCTTCTTGAATCCTTCGCTCCAAATTTGGTGAGTACACTTTACCAACACCAATCACTAAATCTAGAATGAAAACAAAAGTTTCCAAAATCAGTATTTCAGGACAGTAAATTAGGACAAAGAATATTTTAAGAGACCGAAATTCGATTTACCGAAAAGCTCGACGAGATCTGATTTGAGAAATTTCAGCGATTCCCTAACACTGAATTTGTCAGCGAGAAGGAGCTCTGGTGCATAAACGACCAGAAATCTCATAGAAAACGCAAGTCCATCAAGGTACTCCTCTCGCGCCGTGTCAATTCCCTTTTGGAAGAAGTTGTTGAGCTTCCAGACATGATTTTGCCCTGGAAAGTTTATACTCGGCACTGTAAACTGCCTGTAAACAATTTGATGTTCAACATTAAATAATTTATTATTCCATCCGAAAAGCGCGAGAACAAAGAAACCAGGAAATGTTGCAAATAGCATTTAATCATAGTTACCCTTTCCGCTTTATAGATTGAAGCTGATTGTGGCTGAGGAATTTAGGATTCCCTTTGCAGTCTGTAGTTAAGGCATCTAACTCATCGAAAGTAGGTAGAACGAATAAGTCTTTGAGACAAATCTGTTTATTATCGACAATCGATTGAGGCAGTGCAATGGGAAACGAGCGCCAGTGGAATAAGACTCGTTCTGAAACCAGCTGGATCCGTTCTACCACCTCGCGCACATCTTCACTCCCCACACTCTCCCATCTTATGTCTAGCTCAAGTTGACCTTTCTGTAAAATCCATACACATTATTCGTTGAAAATTAACCCAGTGCTCAAAAACATTGACCCGTGAAAACATTTATATAAAATTACCTCGGGCTCCAGTTCTTGGCTCATTTCCGTATTACTTTAGAGTCATTAAAAAGCATAATGACCACTTTACCGACACTAACACCCCCAAACTCAGAAATGTCACCGAGATTTAACTTGAAATCCGGTAGTTACCTCGTTTCGTTAAAATTTCAAAGCAAATCAACGACTGAGGAGGTAAAGTGCCACCTGTTCTGAAATAATTGAAAAAATACAAATAAACCTACGTCATTGCAGCTGAATTTGCCAAAAGATAAGCTCTAGCTATATGAAATTCCTGACATAATGATAATACTAATAGAATGTTTTTATACTGTTAGTTCACTCACCTTGCACAATCAACCTTCACGTTATTCCCTCCCTACTACTACGACTTCACTTTTTCCTCCAATATCTTAATTCTCATCCTCATGCTTATCAATGTTTTTATTGATTCAACAGCTTCAAGCTCACTTCAGCGGTCTTTCTTCATGTTCCGTTTTAGTGATAAGTGAAAAATACATTGTCAACAGATTAGATTGGAGAGGCGTACATAAATAGGAAAATATGAAATATGAAGTAGAGCACAATAGCAAGTCAGTCCGCTGTTATCATACAATCCATAAGTAAACAACAAACACGGCATTTACAGCCATTAGTATTTTTAGTACACAAAAACCCCTTTTTACAATGCTTACAACGTGATAATAACAGCTCTCTTGAACACGTCTTCCTCTCTCCACTCAAACTGATGTAAATATTAAAATATTTGCACAGTGATTAACTCGACACTTTTTTCTCTTCTTGTTAGATCTCGAATGCGTGAGTCGTGATGCAAATAAAAACTAAAATCTTTTTAAATATTCTAATTCATAATTGACCGATTCTTCTTCACACTCAAATTTGCTTTGTTTGCTCTCTCCAACATTATGCATGTATTATTTTGTGATCTAATATTTTAACCAATTGGAGCTTCAATATTTTACTAATTTATTTGGAACTTTTGCACATTCTATGTCAACATTCACCATTTTAACTCCCTTTTAAATATTGCTGATTGTAAATTTACTATCTTTTGTTTGCCAATTCAACCTATTTCGTCCAATTAAAATTGGATCATATGCTTTCAGCTTTTGTCTAAAATCAAAAGCACTTTTAAGTCTAATTGATTTCAGAGAGAGAAAATTCAAGTATAACTTTATTCTCTCTCAAAGGCATCCCTGCAAAGTGCCTACACGACACGAATCATCCATCCCTATCATTGCAAAAAAACTAATTTCCACCACCTCCATCCAACCTCCAAAAACCCACAAAGAGTACACAGCTCGACGCTCGACCACAATCACAAATTGTGCACAAAGCTTGTATTTACCTCATTTAAATAAAAAACACAATCACGACATGAGCACGCACATCAGCCTCGCAGTCACAAAATCAATGCGCACTCCAAATCTATTTTCTTCCACTACATTAACTAAATGCACCTTGGTCTCCTAACATTGCCATATATCACGTAATTTTCATGCAGTAAATCCATTTTCCCTACCTGATCTCATCTCAACAATCGTGGACGCCAATCCTGTACAGCATCATATGACATAATAAAAACAACTCTTGTCTTCATGTATCTTCGTGGGCGATATACATAAAGATGAAGATCTCACAATCTCAGATTGTGTGTGTGTGTATATATCCGTGCGACTATATCAAAATCAACGAGAGTGGTGCACTTATTATGCAACTTTTTCAGTGGTTGTCGATATGGCTTTACGCTGACTGACAAACTGACTGACTGCGTGAGTGAGAACGAAGAAAAAACTTATCAACATATCTTTAAGTTTTAATACATGTGTGTGCTTGTGCTTGTGCTCGAAATGATAACATCGTTAGTTACTCATAAGGAAAAATGCACTTTTTCATTTCTTCCATAAAAACTGGCAGTCCTTCCAACATTGCACTGATGCATATGCATGTCTCACTATCCATGATAATATTCTTTAAAAGCGAATTTAGCAATTTAAATGCATTCACCAAACGAGCACACTTTACTTTTATCAAAGAGATTTTTCCCAAGCTGTTGAGTTGATAAAAAAATTTATAAAAACTTGCACACAATTGTGCATACTTTTACAAAGCCCGTACTAACTTTCCACAACAATTACTTGAACGTTGAAGGATAAAGAATGTGGCAATTATGCAAGACATGTCTTTATTTTTTCTACTTGTATTTTCCAGCCGACTATATCTAAAGAATTTTGAAGGATTTTATACAGGAAATGTGTGTATAACGCCTGCATATTAATTCATAAATTAAATACCTTAATTTGTAACAAAGTATCTTCTTTATACCAAAGTTGAAAGTGTGTATATCAAACCCACACTGTCAACGTGTCAACTCGAACTTCACAGGAAAATACCGTGAAATTATAGGACATAATAGCCCAATTTAAATGTATATCATTTCTAATATTTTCTATCGTAGCCTCCAATACCCAAAGAAAGACGAGAGTATAGAGGTATTTTATAAAATTATAGGGTATTCTTTTTTTAATCCATCTCTATCTATACAGCCCGTCGTGAGTGAGCAAGTATAACAGCTGCAAAATGTGTACCCCTTGCCAAATTATTTTATCTCTACCTTTTTCACACACGCACACTTTTTCTCTTTTTACTAATAGCCCACTCCACCACTGGAAAAATACACTGAAAGGTATATTATACGAGTTCGATTCCAAGTTTCAAACTTTTTCATCACTTTTTGTATTTATTTACCTTCAAGTTATTTAAAAGAATACAACCTTGAAAACTAAGCCCTTTCTTCTTCTCTTCCAAAACAACTTTTAAAATTCCTCAATAGCAGGAACACTAATACTCTGAGTTCCAGACAGGACAGACTCTAAAAAGTGCCGAGTACCTAAGAACCTTGAAAAACACTAAGGGAAAGAGCTCCTCCAGCTTTCCTGCCGGAGCCTACAAGTAGATATATAATCCTTCCTCCCACTTTCTCTCCACTATTTTGATTACGAAGCTCATATGATAGACCTCACTCCGAGTCTAGCTCTCCTTTACAAAGACAACCATATATATGCTCTCAAGGACCCCCCGAGACACGAGACAAGTTTATGGCATAATATGAATTGACAAAAAAATAGTCACAAAAATTCTTACTTTTCTCATACAATAGCATCCTCTCTCCTTCCACCTCCTTAATACCTCCACCCTTACTTTAACTCAATAAAATGGGAAAAATATGATGCCGTCTACACAGCTCCTTCTGAACAATGAAGATATTATTACGATTCAATCAGCTGCTTTATAAAAAAATCTCTTCTTTATTCCTCCTCTTTTCTCGTTAGCGAAACGAACGTGAACCCTTTACAATTTACAATTCTGTAGTGTGTGTAAAAAACCAGTTTTTTTCTCTCTCAGGAAAATCCTTTTTTTCCCGTATTTCTTTTGTTCTCCTCTCAGGATGTCTACTTAAAACACAGAAAATACAAAACTACTCCACTTTCTTCCTTATGAGTTTACACACAAGGCAAAGTCAACTTCAACTCATATGTATAAAATATCCTGACGTTTTCTACTAATAAAAACAGAGAGAGAGAGAGAGTCGATCCGTATTAAGGGACTTTTTTGTTGTTATGATGGGATGGTAATTTTCTGTGGGTATAGCCACAATCCACACACACCAATAAGGAAATACGGATAAAATATATGTACACAGTAATACACGGAGAGCTTGAGTATTGTGAACTGAGAGCTCAGCTTTGAGCTCACTCACACAAGAGGAAAATGCCTATGCATAATTTTTTGCTCTGTGCATTGATGCATTGCTCACGGAGTTGCTTTTGCTCTCGCTCTCTGGCTCACTTTCGGTCGGATATGCTCTACTACTGTGTATATTTTGTAGGGATTTTTCATGGAGTTGGGGCTCATCCGAGTACTTCGTAATGTAAATTGCAGTTGCTTGAACTTGAAAGAATATATATATTACTCGTGTTTTTGTAATTTTACGGCAAGTAATAGTATAGTAATGGGATAGATTGGCGTTTTTTTGATTTGCGGAATTTATAAATGAGTCCATACATAATGTATAACTATACAGCAATGCAATGCAACCCATGTTACGTGGCAAACGTGAGCTGCATTGATGGCATAGTATTTTAACTAAAAGGAGCATGACATGCCACGACCAAGAATATTATAAAACACGATGTGGTTCCGTTTGGGTAATTTTTGGAATAAAAATGCAACACAGAAGTTTAGAGATGATTTTTGATGATGATTATTATTTATGGGCTGAGGTTCCGTTTACAGCATAATTTTAATGGGATTCGTAAAAAGAGATCTTTTGTAGTAGACAGGTGGACTGGGATATCCTCCAGGAAAGAAAATATCCTGTTTTAGTTTTAACACAGAGCATGTGTGCAATGCAAATGTTCCAGTGATAGATTCCACAGTTTTCAGTCAGAGATTTTTCTTCTGGAAGGAGAACCCCTTCACAAGTTACGCTACCCTGTCTGGATGCAGATGGAGGGTTTGTACCGGATGAATAATAAATGTTCTTTGGGACACAGCGTTAAAAGAGTAAAAGGCGGTCTTTCTGTCGACCTCAGCTTTTGCTTAACCTGGAAAAGATCCGAATTATATGAATATGTGGTTAATATATATGAATGTATAATTATATGAAGGATGTATGATGATGAGGATGATTCCACTTTATATCGGGATTGTTGCGGGCTTGCTCTTCTCTTTAATGGCACTATTATTGTGGCATTTCCCTTCAATTTCTCCTCTCTTACGTTTCCATTCCACCAGCTTGTCAGTGTTCTAGCCAAAAAGTTGGAAATGCTCCTTGTGAAAGGGGAATTTTGCATTATTATTGCACCTATATACCGACAACCGACACACATTTTATATATATATATCCATATATAGCTGTTTTTCTCGTATGACATGGTGCAGACATGCAATAATTTTTTTTCTCCATAAAATCCAATACAAGTCTTGTTAGGCATGGAGGCTTCAAAGGAGATAATAAAATATGTAATGCCAATCCTGCTGGAGAATTGTCAGTGGAGGGAGGAAAGCATGCGGGTGTGTTATTTTCTGCTTCACTATAGCAAACGCCATATGCAGTGCAGATGTGTACGTGTGTATCCTAAAAGAAAAAAAAGAAAGTTGTATTTTTTCTACAAGAGAAAGAGAACATCATACCACCAGCTCCGCATACCAGGAGAAGTTGGTACAAAAAACTTATTTTTTCCCTACGAGGACATCCTTGTTACAATGCAGTACATTCAAAGGGATTTCTGGTAAGGATAGAGACACAAAAAGGCTGGAACGTGGTGGGACGAAGTAATGCTTTCTCTTTGAAATAATGTATTTTAATGGAACAAGCTATACAGAAGGAGGTACATATATATTTGTGTATATAGGTTGTAAGCTTTCTTCTCTAGAAGGAGCTTTTGGTCTGGAGGATTTCCAGTAGAGAGCTTACATTATGATAGGTTGACTTGTACGGGTTGGCACAGTGCAATCAAGAGGATTTATATTATGGGTGGGTGCCTAAGGGTTTTAAGCCTAAAAGGCAGAAATAAAAGGAGGAAGGAAAAAGGAAGTTTGGTTCAAAATGCTCTTAGCTAAGCTCGAGCTTACATTATTTTCTCGAAAAAAACTTCTTAATCTTTGTGCGTTGCCATTTGCCACAAAAAAGGAAAGTTTGTATGAGGAAAATATACACAAAATTGCTTAATTTTCAAAGTTTTTTTTGTTGTTGCGAAAACGTTATATTTTGTTATGGCTGGAATTTATTTTTATTTCGGGAGCAATTTATTTATGTGCCACTTGATTTTATCTAACTTTCAGTTAATTTGACGTGGATTTAAAGTAATTTTGCTTTTTTTATCTGAGGGTATCAAATGTGTTTAAGATGAATGAATCGCCTTCAGTGGAAAACCTCTTTTCAGAGGAATCCTACTCGACATTTGTATCCCTCCAAAATGCGATCCGAAGTAGGAGCAAGACCGGTATCGCCGGTATGGGAGAGATATTAAACAATGATAGAGTTGTAGAGGGCGAGGCTCCATGTAATGATGACCACTGTGACGAATTTCTCTCTGGGGAGGCATTACCATCATCGTCAGTTGAGAACCGTAAGATGCCTACTGAATGCACAACGACACAATCAATGATGATGACGAACGATTGTATTACCAAACTTTCTTTCATGTATTTTACGACCTCTCTCTTAAGCTCAAGGTTGGATCAATACATACTGCACTTTTCACTTTTTACTGCATGATCTATCCATTATGCATTCGCTTTACTGGAAATGTGTTTGATTTCACGGTAAAAGTGTTACCTTTGTCGGGTTTTCACCCTTATAGTTTCCTTTTCTTGATTGATCCAACATGTGCTGATGTCATAAAATGAAATGGGAAGGAGAGAGAAAGCATAACCATGTATAAAATTGATGAGAATGTTTGGGAAAAGTTTCCACTTTCCATTTTATTTACGGGCACTCTTCAGATTATGAGTTGCGAGTTGTGACGTGAAACAAGTTTTACTTGCTTTTCTCTCAAGAAGCAAAACTTTCATAACAAATGTCACGATCAGTGAAATCTGCTGATTACGCAGTTAACCCTATTGGGATTGCTGGTGGACATTACGGGGGAAGTTTGAAGGAGACGAAGAAACTTCGAAGAATTGCTTCAGCCTTGGAGCGTGAGTGATTTAGAATGTTTTCCCTGGATAAAAGGTTTTGGCCAATTTGACGATGTATAATATTTATACCATAATATTATTTTATGCAATTTAACACAGCGACAATAGCAAGTCGAGGGAAGCTTCGTCCAGAGCCTAAATTCCAGAAGGTCGTTACATCCCAAATTCTCTCACAAATGAGGAAGGACTCCAAGCTAATTTCGAGAAATCCAGTACGCTTCTTGGAAGGACTTGTTGAAGGACAAACTCATCCCTGCCAACTTAGTACCGAATCCTTTTCAAATTTACTTACAGGGTTTGGCAACGACAAAGCTGAAAATGGGTATCAAGCTACATTGAAAAACTTGGAGAATAAGTGTCGGCTTACGAAAAACCGAAATCTTTTGCTCAACCTTGGCTCCAATCCAGCCATTCGTAAACTGACCGCAAAAGGAAGTGAAACTGGTTCCACCAGCAGTGCCACATTTTCTTCCTTCTTTGCCGGACAGGATAACTACTCAGAGGAAATAGATGTCACCAAAGTGCTACAGTCCTCGAAAGAATCGAGTGACGAGGTAGAGGTACTTCTGCAATCCTTTCTAGATGAAATCCGGGTAGCGAATGTGAACAATATTGTAGCTTGGGTGGAACACAGAGCCACTCTTAACGACTTAGAGCTCCCATTCGGACTCCCAACTTCTGGCTTGAGGATTCCAATTCAAGATTTGGAAAATCAAGTGAGAAATATGAAGTGCAAAGAATTTGTCAGTTCTGCAGTCGACGAGTTTTTCCTTTTGGATGCAGAGTATCATGCCAAACTAGAGGAAATATATAGCAGAGTCACTGATAATATTAGGGAGCTTGAAAGAGCAGACTGGGCTTCGAAAGATTCTGCCCTTCTGTCTCACATCATGAACCTGATGAATTCCGATGTTTCTATGAAAGGTTCACATTTTTCTAAAGAAAAGCTAGCTACTGAGCTCGCCACCCGAATACTCCCGCTATACTCAAGGGAAGAAATAATCGCACAAAAGTTCCGTATCAAGGTAAAACGAGCTTTGGAAGAAAAGCTAAATAGCACGGTAAAGGACTGGGTAAGGGATAAGGAAAATCTCGTAAAGAAAATTAACACGGCTTGGGTAGATATTGTGAAAAAAGTTCAGTTGAAAAAAGATTTCGCTCATGAGAAGAAGCTTCAAATAGAGAAATGTCAATATTGGATGAGTTTACTTGAAGACACGCGGATGGAAAATAGGAAAAAGATTCGTTACATAGAATCTCTCCTCCAACCACTGGAATCTGAGCAAAGGGAAAAAACGAGAATAAAAGAAAGAGAAGAAAGGCAACGTCGACTACAGCAGAAAAATTTAGTAGATAAGTTTAGAAAGATGAAATTAGAAACACTTGGCCATTTAAGTAAACAGCAAGAGGAGCAAGCGGAGATGGAAGAGAAGAAGAAAAAAATTCAAATGACTCACAACCGTGCTAGAGTTTATGTTAGACAAAGAGAATTTGAAATAAAGCAGGAGAGAACTAAACAGTTGGAGAGGATGATGGAGGAGGAAAAGCTGGTCCGGATGGAAATGCTGGAGAAGACAAAGGAGAAAGTGGAAATTGACTACGACCCTTCAAACATTTTGCTTGACACACATGCCTCCAACATTAGAAATTATGAGATAGAAATGGACCTCGTCAGAGGTAAGGATGTGGACAAGGAAACTGTTAATTTTTTCCGGGAAAGATATTCTTTCACAGCAGAAACACTCTGGAAAGATACTCGAGTTAGACTAGAGGCAAAGTTGAGGGAGGCAGGATTGATTGGAAATTCTTACGCAAGACATGTTCTTCTCGCCATGCAGCCGAAACCGAAACCACACCTTCATTCACAAATTAAATTTGAGCAGGACGATTGAGCGTAACTAAATACTTGTACAATACGATACAATACTTGCTATAATTTAATAATTTAATAGTGATAATTTTATATAATGTATGACATGAGTTTTTACAAATAAAACATTTACACATTTTTGAAATCCAGTTAATGAATACCACGCATTGAAACTTGAAACATCATTTTTTGCATTACGCCATCCCAATTCGAATCAAAGCTCCATTTAAAATTGCCGCGTGAATCGCTGCACCTCTTGCGACCACCTCAGTAGGATCAATCGATGTGTTCAAAGTTTTGCCCAAGAAGAAAGTTTGAAGCATTTGATGGATTTTCCTAATTCTTGTACCACCTCCCGTGAGAATAATATTGTCAACGAGATTTTTAGCCAAATTTCCGTTTGCAAGCACGTCCACCAGTATCTCCATCATCTTATGAAACAATGCTCCATTGATAGTTTCGAATAAGTCCCTCGTAACTGGAACGGAAAGGCCGATACCGTCGTAAAATGATTCCAGCTTGATTTCAATCTCACTTGTAAAAATTAAAGCCTCCTTTTGAGCCTCACAGATGGCATAAAGGTGCTCCAAGCTTTTACATGCCTTTGTCTTCCTTTCTAAATCAGGTGATTCTAATTCCGCCCTCAGATCAATGTTATGCTGTTCCTTAAACTTGCTAACACAATAGTCAAGGAGGTGCAGATCAAAGGTCTCGCAACCCAATTTCCTGTCCCCGTCAACAGCCAGAACAGCCATTCCTTTGAAATCAACGTTAAATAAAGTCACGTCGAATGAACTTCGCTCCAGATTGAAGACAACAATTTTTCTCTTCTCAGTATTGCTGTCCACGCGGTGAAGTTTGTATGCCATAACAGCCGCTCTAGGTTCACTGAGAACATTAAGCACATCCAGATCCACCAACTCTCCAGAAGTTTTCATCGCCTCCCGTTGCTGCTCTGTAAAGTGAGCTGGAGCCGTGATGACTACTTTGTTCATTGGCCTTCCTAGCTGAAACTCTGCTTGTTTTCGTAATTCATCCAACAATGCAGCATAAATTTGCTCAGGGTAGTATCTTGTTCCATTCACATCCACTTTCGGAGTCCCATCCTCATCCTGAACCACTGAAAACGGACATGTTTCCAGATCCCTTTCCAACTTGTAGTCGTTGTAGTGCTTTCCGATCATTTTCTTCAAGTCGAAAATTGTCTCGTGTGGTCGGAGGCTGGCATTATCCTTTGCAGCTTGTCCAACAACTGCCCTTCGCGTTCCATCTTGATCTAACGCGACATATGCAGGTGTACCATTGACACCGAGTTCATTTTGAACCATAGTTGACTTCCCATTAATATATACGGAAACGTAGCAATTCAAATAACCAATGTCAATTCCGATTGCTGGCTCAGCCCCACGATCAGAACCAGCGTTATTTAACGACATGTCATTTTCCTCCTCGTGAGTTCGGAACGCTTGAATGTACATCCGTTTCAATGCATTCCTCTGTGCTTCATTCCATTCTCTTCCAGGTTTGATATATTTTTCCACAACTTCGTCAACAACTTTCTCATGAGTAGACTGTAACTCTGGTGGCTCAATAAACTGGAAATCATTTGCAGCAAAATGTTTTTTCATTTTTTGGTGATAATACTCCTTGGTACTTGTAAAAATTGTTTGCATCTGCTTCTCCGTAAGATTCTTAAGTGTCTCGAATCTCTCCAAGATTTCAGTGAAAGACTTGTCAATCTTGTCAGAAAGTTTGTCAATGCAATCTTCTTTCATAGACTCCGAAGAAGAGGATGGACAACCATCATGAAGTTTTTTACAAGCTTTAGACTTCTCTTCTCTATGCCGGTCATACAATGTCTTCATGTCTTCGTCAAGGTAGTTGCTCTTTTTGATCACTTCCGTCATAGACTTGTGGTAGTCTTCCAGGCATTCTTTGAGACAGTTTTTAGTCTGTTGGTTGAACTTTTTCCCTTGAGTTTCACATTTCTTCTTAGCTTGTCCATAATGCAAGGATAATTCTTCTGAAATGCGACGAAGTAATTCGGAACGGGATTCTTCGAAAAAGTGGTTAAGGGCTGTTTCATCCGCTTGCGGATTATTGCTGAGGTAGCTGTTCAACTTTTTCTTGTAAAGTTTACCAACGTCTGCGACAACCGATTCCATGACTGACCCACGGTAGAGTTACACCTACACAAATATCCTAGTTTCATCCGCTTGCGGATTATTGCTGAGGTAGCTGTTCAACTTTTTCTTGTAAAGTTTACCAACGTCTGCGACAACCGATTCCATGACTGACCCACGGTAGAGTTACACCTAGACAAATATCCTTATTTTGTAAAACAAAGCATTAGCGACAATTAAAAACTTTTAAAAATATTATAGAAGGTTCATGTAAGAATGAGAAGTAAACAAATGTGTTCAACTTACGAACACTAATTATACAACGTAAAACCCTTTGGTTGATCGTCCACAAATTTCAAGACTTGTGCAATGCTGCTGTTTTTGTCAAAAAGTAATAACTGACAACTCTGATTTCTGAACAATTAACTATCACCGTCAGAACTAAACTAAATTAAATGCAAACCACCGCAAACTTCAAATGGTGAATCTTTACTCAAACTTCAAACGTCAGTGAATTATGACTCAACATTCAAGATTCAAACTAATATAATAACACAACAAATAATTATGCTTTCAACAAAATTACATCTTCAGTCCAATCAATATGCGTAACGGCACAAGCTGAAAATACCAAGAAAAATAATGCACAAGTCAGAATTTAGTGAAAAAGTACTTTAATTACTAATTACAATCACAAACGGAACACACAGTTTCATATTGCTACATTCAAACTCCCACTGACACGCGTTTCCCTACTTTCACACATCAAGAGGTTCTCTATAGATTTAAAGTGAAGAGTCATTTACTGATCACATGCACTTATTTCACACAATCAAATGCACAAATTGCGCAGAGGAAAAATGAAACGCAATTTTTCTACGACATTAATCACGTCTCACATTTTACTTGTTCAATCCCTCTCGTTATCTTGGCAAGCCAAAAAAAATTGAAGCGAAGGGCTATCAAGGGCAAGCAACTCGCTTTTTTCGGCCTTTTGGCGTGGCAATGACTTTCATATGTGTACCTTCCATCCGTGATCCAACCCTGCCGTCTTGCTTGCGCTGTTTGTTGCTAAATTTCGTCTTAAGTCTCACAGTCACAGTTGCACAAAATATAACTCCGTCGCGATAGGCATAATTAATTCTGCTAATATGCAATATACCATTAATTAACATAAACACAGCGTTATGTTCAGTTATGTTATGTTAATTGTTTTTATGACTTTTATGTAAAATGTCGGTGTCTATCGTCTATTAGCTCAAAGCACCTGTTACCTGATTGATGATGGTCACCCAAAATAGATGAAAGAATGTGTCAGGTATATTATGCATTTAAACAAAAACATAATTATCAATTAACGTTTACACAGGTAGTTGTATAAAATTAGATAATAAATCACACCAGTTCGCACACCTCCTTGCATAATAATAAAATGCGGATTTGTATTTTTAGCCAAGGCTCTGCTCTACCCAAAGTTATGTCCATCAGTCTAAAAAGTTTTACAATTAACAAAAATGCAGTTAAATTTGACCAACAGAAAATTCAGTATGGCCTTTAAACAGGAGTGACTTTTATGTGTAAAAAGTGTTCTTCAACTATTCGTATTAATTATTAGGTATATACACAAGAATTTTCTGCTGGCCCTTTTGTAGTTTTAGGTTGCTAGCATCTCTCAAGAATTGTGTTACCGCTCTCGACCAACTTAACTACCTCAATTAAAATAACTGAAGCGAGAAGATGAACACGGCAAAGCTTTTCATCAATTTTGTAGCTGAAGGGAAGACAAAAAATGCGGACACAGTCAGTTAGGTTCCTTATCCTTTCAAAGTAGCCCTTTCCCTTTTCATGATAAGCAGCAAGTAAGCAGCTCCTCCTAAGTAATCGGAGAAGAATGTAATCAGAGTTGATAGAGATTGAAATGAAAACCTCTTTGGATTATGATAAGATGACCTGTGATAGTAATAAATATGCGTATATACCGGTATACCGTGAACAATTAGTTAGAATTGGTTATCTCATTCATCCTATCATTTATTATTAGACATTTAATGCCTCATGATTATTATATTCTAATCCAACACGACATAAATATACTTTGTGCAAGGATTATATAGCCAAACAATAGTATAATCACATCGTGCTGATCAGATCTCAAAGACAAATTTTATAAGTAATAATTTATAATGAAATTAAAAATAGAGCGATATCCTGCTCAACACATCTTACACATTACACAACACATCCGATCCATATGTGTGTAGCTATAAATCTGTGTTAATACGTATTACATTATCATTTTCATAATACATTTCATAAAATGATAAGTCTGCAATTATGTGATTGAAAGAGAGAGAAAATGTTTCCTCCGCAAAGTTTGATGATTGTACAAAATGCAAAATGCTTTTAATTTTTACAGATCCGATTGTCATAAATTTTTGATTAGTTCATTGCCAAAATCCCTCTTAGCATTAGTCTGTTATTTTTTTTCCTTATCTTCGTATCTAACCATCTAACCTGCATTTTAATAGCTGCATGCTGCATATAGATAACAGGGTTAGCGACGGATTTGTCGCATCAACCAAATACACGTACGTCGGTACGCTGAACTTGCACATACCGTATTATAATCTTTCCCTCATTAAAACATTCATTTGAGCATAGTACATTTGCAATAGAAATGCCAAAAGTATTTTTTAACCTAATTCTGGGGTCCTTTCTGTCTTACAATTAGTACAGTAATACTCGGCACAAACAATGAAATAAGTGATTAACCAACGTTGTTATCTGTAATAAAAAATTGAAAGGTCACCTCATGAATCTACTTTATCGTCAACTGTTAATAATTCTAGTTTCATTTCACTTTTCAGGTCGGAAGTTCGGAATATCTACATTAATATTGTTGCATACCCTTCAAAAGAAAGTCAACGTCCTGTCATAAATTATAGACATACCTCTCCTTGTAGATTGTAATATATGCTAATGAATGACATTATAAATGTGATGTCATACAGTCATTCCCACAATATGGACATGGATCTCTACTTTATAGGCGATAATAGCTTCCATCGACAGGGATATTTGCATGGGAAATTTTGAAGAATAAAATCTGTTGAAAAATAATCATCTGAACTCACACACCAGACATTCTTATAAGACTTTTGATTCTCTCCAACGCACCTGGTGCACCACACTCTTCACAATAAAGATATCATGGAGATTTATAGATTAGTAGGTTAGAACGACAATAATATTGAGAAAGATTATCCCGTGGTAAATATAATTGAACAGGTTGGAAATGCCTTTCAGCTGCCTGTAGTTTTTCAGATGCTCTTGTTCGGATGGTTTTTTCTCCTTAAGGTGGTTTCTAGTTGAGTTGAGATCTCAATGTTTCGACATGTCAGCCACAATACAAGCATGGAAAAGAGGATATTTAGAAAGTTGTTGCTGGGCAAGATAAATGAGAGACAAAGGGAGACCATTCCAGTTGTTCCGAGGAACATTTCTCCAGGTGAGATGTCTAATGATGTGTTACACGTGTTTCGAGCCCAGAAAGAAACTACACCGTGTCATGTAAAAAAATTCTAAGAAATCTCTAGTGGACTTTTAGGATACTGGATTCGGGACCAATGACGCCGCGATATATTCCAAATGAAAATATGTAAATTGTGAATATTACTGCACATCTGAATCAGTTAAAGCAAACTCTTTAAAATATTGCTTTACATTTCACACAATCTCCACTAGCTAACTTAATTTTATTAACCTTACCTGAACAGTGGAAACTTTATGATTTGCATTTTGTCCAGTAAACCGGTCCAGATGGTTTATTAGAGTGCAAAAAAAAAAAAAAAAAAAATATTAAATACTCAATTTATCAATTACGTATTTCGGTTTTTATCCTTAAAATAATTGTTTTCTATCTTATTGTCGTGTCCAATTTTGACAATTAATTTCCG
>JAHZNA010001194.1:0-11449 GCA_027743935.1 Sinodicranocentrus sp. ZH6
TTTCCTCGTCGAAATTCACATTTACTTTATTGCTTTGTCAGTTGTCAGGAGGAAGAACAGCTTGTGACAATGGACTTTTTATTACTCAAGTTATCCACATTTTGGGAGTACATTGAAAAAATTTAGGGAGCATCAGCAAATAACGTTAATAGATAAACAAATTTAGCGAAAGTGAACTCTAGGCGAATGTTTTTTGCTGATCTTTTGTCAACGTTGTTAATGAACTAGCTTTTGTTTTCTCTCACTTATTTTCGACACTTGGGATAGTGCGCATTTTCCATGAAGGTCAACAGAAATGGAAAGCAACAAAAAAGAGAAAAAAATACACAAGATTTTTTTTTTTTGTATTTTCCTTTCCACCTCTACTCGCCACTACAATGAAAAAACAGCTGCCAGACATTAGTCAACTCACATGTCTTCCCTCATTTGCAAAACGCTCCATAATCCGTTCTACATGACACGCATTCATCCCAACCCGCCGTCGTCGTCGGTTCATTGCACTATGCATGAGTGACGTTCACGGACCAGAGGAGAATTTTATGAGGTGAGGATGTGTCACTTGGAATGTGTTATCTCATAAAGAAAAAATTGAAATAGCTTATATATACTTTCACACTATGTCGTTGTTATATTATACCACCCAAGTTGGCGGAATGACTGTAATTTGGCGACGCTACATGCTTACCAGTCCTAGTCCTGTGTGGTAATCATCTCGAATATAAAAAATATATTTTGAGTTACACTCTACTTCCTCTTTCTCCCCCTTTGAGCCCAGCTCACCGCACACAACGCTAAGGTTTGCTGTGTAGAGGAATGCCACATCAAAAGTTAAAATGCCCCGTTTCACCTCTTTTTACCTCTTAACAAACTTCCCTTAGATTAGGAATTCTGACTTTATATCAAACTTCCTCTCTCTCCTCATGTTCCACACCCTTGAATGTGTAAGAGACTCTGATGAAATACAAATTAGTCAAAGGGTTTTTTCCTCCAGAATCTAGGCTACTCCTAAATTGTAATATTTTCCCTTTTCTTTGAAAAACCCAAACTATTTTACATCATAAAGAATCATGTGACTCCGTAAAATAAATTGAACTTTATTTCCTCAATAAACGTCATTTCCCCCAATCCCTGATAAAATATCCTGGTTTCTTCCTCTCTATGCTAATAAAACGTTGCATTTCACATTCCGCATAAAAAAGTGATTTCCTCCAAATTCCAAACCATATTTCATCATTGTCATCATATCGTCATCTTTTTTCGTATTGTGCATATCCTCCTCAACAACCGTGACTTACAACAGGTAACATATATGCATTTGTGAAAAGGAGAAAAAAACGAGAGAAAAAAAGTCTATAAAATCTCCACTTCAATATTCCCCCTCTCCGTCACAGAACAATAAAAAAAGCTCACAAGTCTTGAGTCACCTTCTAAGCCTTGATGTATGTCAAGTGAACGCATAGCTTGGGATGAGGTAAAGGAGCACAAAGAGAATTTTAGATTTTTCTCCAGAGTAAAATACTTTTCGTATGTGTACTCCATTCCATCATATCAACGCCTTGTACCTCGACAAAAAAAACTTGAAGACAAACATAAGAGACAATTCAGAGAAGAAGGAAAATGCAGTTACTTTCCAGAGGAACAAAGTCATTTTCTCTAAAATAAGCCATGAAAGGAAAAGGAAAGTTTTCTAAGACGTTTGCAGCATACCCTTCCTTTCCTTCTTCAACTTGTAGTTTATCTGATTTTGTGAGGAAGAAAAGAAATGTATTTTAGGCGATGAATGATGTCATCTTGCAAAAATGGTAGTTTTCTTTTATCAAAGTAACTTTTGGAACTGCAAACGTGAACAAAGTTGTTGTCGTAATATCATGATCAAATATTTTCTTATTTTGATTTATAGAGGATGCAAGTATATGCTTCACTGCTCGAAATAACACAAAAGACTGTGAACTTATCCGCAGGCTATGCAGACGAAAGAGTGTAACATCGCAATATCGTCTAGAATGGGGGGAAATGTAATATTGTAATTTCCCAGAATGTAGACTCCATCTCCAGTTTAAAAAATATATGTTGATGCAATCTTCACAATCATTTTTTGATAGACCACCCACGCATTAAAAAATCATCTTCGCTTCATCCACTAAATACTAAGAAAGCTCTAGTTTAAATTAACTTCTGAAAAGAAAAGCATGTTGTGCCTTCCCACATATGAATCCATTCATTTATTTTGAGAAAAGGATTCGTACAAAATTTGCAAATTAAATGTACCTCTAAGCATGACAAACACAGTTTTCCTTTTTCTAGTCATTTCCTCCCTATATTTATCTTTCTAGTGTGTTTACTCAATCCATTTCAAATTCCACTCCAAACCTATCCATTTTCAAATTTCACTCCCGAAGGCAAGTTTTTTGCTGAAGAGGCTAAAACGCAGTAAAACTTTTTCTCCATGGGGGTCTAGTTCACTTGAGCCTGAAGTGATTACAAAAGACGTAACATGTGTGATGTGTGCATGCATACTTGATGTCATGTATTTTATGATGGATTTTCATCCTTTTCCATATTCATGCAGAAATATTCATTTGCATCTTCTTCTGTAGTGCGCTGTGCTGTGCGCTATTCCAATTGTGTACGAATCGTTGGAATTGTCAAGTTCGAAAACTACTGTGTAGAGTTCTAGTTCGATCTCAAAAGTGACATTAATATTCAGATTAAGGGCAAGGTCAGAGCATTATAATATATTTTCATCAAGTCTTCCCAAAATTGAATTTGTTCGAATTTCGCAGTGTCAGCAGCATAAAATCCTATAGTAAATAGGACCATAGAAAGTTACGTAAAAGGGGATCAGGTTAGTCGTGTATTTTACAATTCATATCATGCAGCTGTTTTTTTACACGGCATGTACTATGTAAACCCTGAGTGAAAACTGGAATCCAAAGGAATATAATGGAATAAGGTACGCTGGAAACAGGTATCCCTAATTTCATTACAAAGAGAGCAATTTTTAGAAACAAACATGGTGAGTTCCTATTACTACAAAAGTGCAGGTATTCATGCATACTTTTCGTCGAAAAAGGACTGCTAGAAGCCATTGTGAAATTTAGCAAGTTATTTCTCAACATCTTGAGCACATTGTAAAAATCAATTTGGCTTGGGAAAACAAGAGAAATCCAATTCCAAAAATTTCAATCACGAACAGATATCGATTTCTTGCATATATTTTTCCTACAAACGAGACTAGGCTTGGAATAATGAAAATAAGAGAGTTTCTTTTAAAACTAGACCTGTCCAATGTTATCCATGTCTTTCCACCTGTAAATTTTTTTTTCACAATAGATAACCCATCCCAAACGAGTTGTCCATGTAAACCAGCCAATTCTCTCAATAACACTTTATGGAAGGGAAAATGGGCAATTTGAGTAAATATACGAGCTTCCCTGTAGACTTTTATTGGGATTTTTAGCAAGAGATGGAAGGAAGCGGTGAGCGCAATGACCAGTGGATAGATCGAATATCACCGAAAATCCATTTAGCCAAGGGATATTATATACTTTGGGAGGGAGAGAAATGGGGTTGAATAATTGATGAATGACGTCTTTTATCTCTTTCCCCTCCTCTATAAACGGTTTCTAGCATTTATACTTATTATCCTTCCAATCCCGTTACTTTTTACTCTATGAAATGGGGAAAAAATGCTGATGGATATGAAAGAAACTACTCCAAATTAGGGAGTGTGTACACACACGTGTCGTGTGAGGCTAAATGGGAAAGAAAAAGAGAACCACTTGTTGGTCACGTATTCATCAGGATTGCATTACATGCATTCATCTTTTATTATTATTTTCTTGGCTAGAAGCCCAAAGAACAACTTGTTGTTATGTGTGGACCCCTTTTACAGAGTAAATGTTCTCAGATAATATGTGTCAGTGGTAAATAAAATCGTCTGTGATATTATCAGTTTAAATAGCTTTGTTTAGGTGTGATCATTATTGACTAAAATCTTTGGAACAATTTGCATCTTTAAGCTAAGCCCGTTTTTCTTGCTCATTTTAATTTCCCAACCACGTAAATACTTATTAAATTCAAGCTTGCTATTGACAGTCAGATGGGAATATCCTTGCGCTGCCTCTTTTAGCAAATCCTTTTATTTTGAGAAACCATCTTAGCAGAGCCACTTTCCAATTTTTATAACGTTGTTTTGAAACCTCTAAAATGAAAATGATTACAGCAAATGAGCACATTGAGCCCCATAAAATTATACATGCAGCAATTTCCGGAATTTGAATGTGATCCAGGGTAATGGTGACTTTGGAGAGTTTTGTTTTTATAAACAACGCCGACCGCAATCTCTGTCCGTGGATAGCCCACTTCTGCCAAATATCTATCAGTCCAGCATTCTCCAGTCGCTGGAATGACATCATAAACCAGTATCGATTTAATAAACGCAACTGGCTCAGAACCGCTTGAGGAGAAAATGTTTCAACAACTGAGAAACATTTTATTCTTAAATCCTTTCTTTTCCGTTCAGTATACTTGCTTACTGCAAAGTTCAAATCATACAAATACAAGATTTAATAAAAGCAACTGGCTCAGAACCGCTTGAGGAGAAAATGTTTCAACAACTGAGAAACATTTTATTCTTAAATCCTTTCTTTTCCGTTCAGTATACTTGCTTACTGCAAAGTTCAAATCATCCAACTCAAACTTTGCCATGCTGGAGTAAGATATAAAACCATATTTCTTCCCAGAAGCGGTCCCTCTTCCTAAATATTTTAGCATGATGTCGCCATGATCAAACTTTGAGTACTGGTCATCGACAAGGTAAAAGCTTTTATCGATTTGATCCAGAATCCCGTAAGTCTGAAAATCCCCTTTGAATATTGTGGTCGTCCCAGCATTAAAAAATAGAGAATATTTACTCCACAATATTTTATAACCGTCTTTCAGCAATTCCGGAAGGGACTGGTAACTTGACAAAGATGGAGGTACAGTAATGAAACTAATCAGGCAATTTTCGTAATAGCAGCGAATAAAAAAAACATAAATCAACACAATAAACGTAGACCACCGGAGAATATCTTTCCTTGCAGATAGCAAAACCTTAAACTTGAGCAAAAATCTCAGAGTTAAGTAGCTTTCTCGCAGAAGCAAACAGAAAAATCAGGAAAATCCCAGTCCATGACGAAGCATCCAATGGAGAAAGCCAAACTTCAAAATCCAGATGAAATGTGGCTGTCCCAATCAACTTCTTTTTGCAGTAGATTAGCTTGTAACTGTCGAAATTTAAAAAATGCAGAGATGACACTTTATACAATGGAATTTCCGTTTGGGGAGCTCCATTTATATGCATGTACATTGAGGACAGACCAATCATCTCTTGAATTTGGCCAAATCCAAACTGCCCAAAATCGCCAGGAAGTAGCAGAGACATATTGTGTACCTCAGCGGCAATTGTGATGACCGAAACAATATCTGAAGTGCAGCTCGGTGAAAAGTTGTTGACAATCTTGAGACAATTTTTCAATGTATTTGTACCCATCTCCGTCGACTGTGCAAAGCCCATGTTAATATCCTTATGAAAGAAACTAAGCGATGAACCTTGGTAATTCCAGAATGTCCTTTTGTGCAAAGTTAATGGATTTATCGAAATGAATTTTAATTGGATTTTCTAGTTTGGAATTGAAAATGCTAATTTTCATCCTATTTTGTGTAGAATTCTGTATTTCCGCTGAACTGAAGCGATAGATGGAATGTATGGTATCGATCCAAACCCTAACAGTACTTCTTTGTACCGTTGACTTGGACAGTTGCTGAAGATAACAAGTAAAGTTGTTGGAACGGATAAGAAAGATTTGAAGATATACATACCAAAATCGTTAAAAACTTTGGCACTATCCCATTTTCCCCGTCACCATTTTGAATTCGTCATAATTATCTGCGTATGCATATGGTGTGCAGGCGGTTGTAACAATGATGTCAAATCGGGACGGGCTTAGTTTGGACAGTGGTCGTTGGAGAATTAAGGTATTCAATTCGTTCCAGGTTTTGGCTTCAAGTTCACTTCTATCTTTGCCAGAGAGGATCACCAGTTGTATGGAATTTATTTCATTCTTATTGGCTTCAAAGTAGCAATATTCGGAATTATGCTGAAGGAGGTTTTCCATGGAATACAAGTGAATGACAAAATTAGCTCTGGATTTAGGAATGGGAAGTATTGTATCAATAATATTTTCCACACAAAATCCTGAAACTATTCGAACATCAGGGGTATTAACTACCAAAAGAGTTACGTAAACTATTGCAGGGAACATAGTTAGAGATTTTTATTCAAACTCTAATAATGCAGAATTTACTGGCTAAGTATATTTCACACTTTTTAAACAAAACCACATTACGGTCATTCGCCAGCTTTGATACTGTTCAGTTTTTAGCGTGATATCCATATTCCGGACATGTAGCTTACGTTTATATTGCGATGCAATGCTATTTATAGTACCAACATTAAGCTAATTACGTAAATTATGCGAAACAAAAATTAATGCTCATTGAAACTTCTGTTTTCCGGCTTTTAAAAAGTTTGATATATCAAACCGAAATTCGAAATTAGTTAATATCCCTTATGGTGTCATTTGTACTTGCAAAACAAAACATTAGAGAAGAGAAAAGTGTAATTAGATAGAACTTGAACTTTGAAAAATGCCAATCACTCTTGTTAACTGTTCCTCTTCTTATCGTGAGTTGTTGCACTTTCATCAAAGCGAAATAGAGGAACAGGAAGACATTTGACAAAACTACCTGTACAACCTTTTCTAGAACTTACTTTTTCTAGAATAATTATGGATTGGTTTGAAAGTGCTCATTTTTCCCCAGCTGTGCCAATCATTTTTATTCATTTTTTAAACTTCAATGGAACTTGTCACAAACATTTCTCAAGCAGAACAGAACCTTTCCGGGAACAATGATATTGAAAAATGTTACGCAAAACCACGTCTTTTGTAAAACTACTGAAAAACGAAAACCGAAAATCCACTTTTGCAAACTTAAAAAAACCGGTTGGATTTAAAAAAATTGTATTGTGCAAGACTAACTTTCCATTTCCCCGTGGATTTCAAGGAAATGGAGTTCGAAATTAAAAAGTTGAAGTGAATATGGTCCAATCCAATTCATATAATTTAGATTTTTCCGGAACATTGGAAGTTAAAAGGGACAAAATGTGACCCAATTTCGAAACATCGTTTTACAGTCCTAGTCCCGGAAGCATCACATTGTTTCAGAATTAATATTTGCAAAAGTTGCCGTTTTTGGAAATGGAAATTAAACTGTGAAATACGTAACGTATGTAAACCGAACCACATGAATTCGAGCGTGGATGGAAGATGGCCTGCAACATCTTGTCATTTTATATCTCTAAAATATACTTGAGCTAAAGTTTAATTGAAGGATATACATGATAAGATTCTTTCAGTAGGAATACTAAATTGCTAAAATTACAAGTTTGCCTTCACTTCAAACTCCCTAATATGGTAGAGCCGAAATGAATGTCACTAAAAGGGAGTGTGCCTTGTTTGGTCCAAATGAAACAAAATTAATATGCATGAGTTCAGTGAATTACATAGGAAGCAAAGTAATGAAATTTTTGAAGGTCTTACCACTCCATACTACGAACTTGAAATTAGATATTTCTCTTATAAGATACGGTGTTATTTTGAATTACACGGTGAGATACATATGTGTAGGCATGAAGGCATGTCTACTTTCCAGAGGAAATAAGCATAATTACAAATATTATTTGGCAGTGACAACATTCGGATTCACTTCATTCCAGTATAACTGGAATATTCACTCTTTGCTCTGGAATAAAATTATTTCTTTTTCTTGAGAATTTCACGCCTTCACTATTTCAGTCTTCAAACGTAGCATTTCACATACTATAGTATATATTGTATGAATGGTCTTTAAAATGTCCGATATACGACTACTGTATATGTATAAGTGTTCAAATCTCTACATACAAATACAAACTAACAACATTTTATATATAGATAAATGACATACTCTGGTCTCAAATTACTATCAACTTTGAACTCACATGCTACAATTTACGCAAAAAGATTATTCCAGGTAGGGAACATGCAATATAACAATGCTCTCTTAAAGGATTTTTCGGAATCCTGCGGTGCTCCGGATTTTCAAAAACATCATTTCATCTAAATTGTGCTTACTTTACATGTGCACCTATAAAATACTCTTTTGAACTGCATTTGCGTCTGAAGGATTTCTCCCATTAGAGAATCCCGTCATATATGCTATAAACGTGTATGTAGATATCTTTTCAAACAAACATTCAGCGACATTGCCGTTGATCCATTTGCAATTAAATATCAATCAAACGGTTGGACACACGATGGAAGAGAGTGCATCCAACAACTTAATCACTTTTCTCCAGAATTCTCGAAAATAGACAAGAGAGGTCGGAGTACTACGAGAGACTTAAATACTTTTCCCTTTCCTTCCTTTTCATCCTTCGAATACACTTTCCTCACTGTTTCAACTTTGAGGGAAATGAAGTTTTTTCTGGTTAGCAAGTAATTTCGCTGTTGATGAAGCCCTGCCGAGTACTTTACTCTCTTTTAATTGCTATTCTCCCTTCACCATCATTTCTACAAGGGTGGCCTAAGTAGCTGTGTGTATTTCAGATACAGTTTAGAATATATATTGTGGATAACACGCTACTCGGCTGGCTAAACTCAATTTCATCTTTGATTAAGCTGCATATACATTTTTCCAGAGTGCTGACATCATCATATCATGGATATAATATCGCATGTCAGGCGTTTTCTTCGTTTCAATTTCCGAAAGCAAATGAGCTTTTAATATTTTTATCCTTCGACAAAAATTAGTCGCTCTGGTTCACATACATAATTTCTAAATACTTCAAAACACATTCCTACCGCACAATATTTTCATGTCGGTTTTCCCTTTCCCACTTCAAACTCTGGTGTTTGCCATACATTCTGATTGCGCAGAAGTTGGGTAGAGCTGTTACAGAATTGTTTTTCGTTTTGCAAACATATTTTTGCAATGACGTAGTTTTGATGTTGATCGACGCTAAATAAAGTCTCCTACTAGTTTATCTACATGCTGATTTCTCTATGATGATTTTCATAACAATTTACTTGGATCCTATTTCCAGCCACCCACGCCCATTTGGACGTCCTACTAAGCGTTTGCAAATTGAAATGTAATGACGGGTGTAATCTGCAATTGGGAGTTTCTCTTTCCCAAAATGAGTAACCAATTTGAGTAGCAATGATGTGACAGAAAGTAAGCAAGTGTCCGTCAAAATGAAAAAGTTTGCTTTTGCGGCATAATAATCCATATATCCTTATAATTATATATTTTTCCGGATATATCCTGTTAAAAACTTTTATTTTTCTGCTGACAAAGAAGTTTTCTCTCTTAAGCAAACATAATTTATTCCTAGTAACATTCTATTTCTCCAGTTGGTCACACACGTCTAAACACGAGTTGGAAAATATAAGTGTTCCCTCTATTCACTGTTGTTTTAAAGACAGCCTTAAAGCCCTACGGAAGCATCCCTTTGGAAAAAGTTCAAGGGTCAAATGATGATAAAGTCCCGAGGGGGGAAGTGAAATTAGAAAGTGAAGCTTATTTACTTTCTTTTGAGAGAAAATGCATGAAGGTATAGAGAATATATGCAAGCAGGTATACCTAAAGGAAACAGAGTATGTGGGGGATTATGAAGAGACTTTCCAGACGACCAGGTTTCCCTTCTCACATTCACTTTCTTTTCCCTTTACTACAATTTGTAATTATGGACAAGGAAAAACGTTTTGTTGAAAAGAAAGCCTTATTTATTCCAACATTAGGTCTATTTTCCAGGTTCAGCTACGTTCTCACAAGGTCGTGATTCGATATTGGTGATTAATTAAGTATGAGAGGATGAAAACGTGTTACAGCTGAAAAGGCGAGGTACGGAAATATAGATATTTTTTCTTTCATTTTATGCAATTTCCAGGCTTGTACAACTCGTCTCTTCCTTTTATCTCATCGCATTATTATACCATAACCTGGGAATTATTTTAGGAGAATTTAATAAATTGAAATCTTACAAGAAATATTCTCTTTCTTCTCAATCAATCTTGTTCCTCAACACCAGCTTTCATCTCCAGCTCGTCTTTTTCTTTACTATTCAATCTTCCAAGGTGGATGAGAAGATGAGCAACCCAGGGACTCGCTTTTTCTTCTTCTTTAGATCACCGAGCAGAGCACAATGACACAAAAAAGAAAAACACAACGTGTTGCAGAGTGGGGAAAATGGAAATGAAATCCCAGCCGAGAGTTAATATTCACTTTTATTGTCCCTGTTTTCCTGCCACTTTTTCAATCCAATTCAATTTCTATCCTAAAATGAAGATGCCATGCACACACGCTTCCTTGTATTTTGCAATGTGGTGGAACGTAGTATACAGATTCTCGCTCATTCACCGAATTTCTCTGGAAAAAAGGAAGCCAAAGCGGAACTCCGTGGAGTGAAAAGTGCAGAGAAAAGACTAGGATGCAGAATCAATCAGAGTCACACATGATGATAGCATCCATTCTTACACAAGAACACTAGTCAAAATCTTGTAAAAAGATGGGCAAAGACAAAAAGGAAACTTTTTTGTTTTCTTTTGGCAGTCTCCTAATTCACAGTGACATGTCGTATGTCAACAAAAGGAAAACGCTACTTTTGTAAATAATTATTCTCAAAGAAGAGGGAATGGAGAAAGAGAGAAAAGAAATTATTTGGTTGAATGGCAAACGAAGGTCTAAGAAAGGAGACGGTTGAGTGGTTGTAATAATGGATATTTGCTTTTAGCATATGTGCCCGGGATAACGGGATTCAGAGTGCGTGACGAGTTTTTTTTTACTCCGCTCGCAGAGAAAGTTGACGAGATACTGGGATGAGTGGAGGGTGAGCACTTGCTATATCTGGGGGGAGTGGAGCGTACACACGGAGAAAGTAGAGGATGATGGTGGCATATAAATGTAGATGATAGACTTTGTAGGATTTTATTCACTGCTATTCTTCCTCTTTCCGCTATCGTCTTCGACAGGAATGGAATGTGCTTATACTGATGGCGTGTTATGTTGCACCAGGGAGATTAGCTTTGTTTCGTGAAACATGTCTTTCTCTGAGGGATTTCATTCTCTTGCATCATGGAGTGTGAATGAAAGCAATTTCTTGTTTCGCAATGGATATTCCATCACATTTGGAGTACTTTTTAGCAAAGTGGACTGGACAATGAGGCATATTTCGAGGTTGTGGATAATTAAATACTGAACATGCAAATGACAAAATATATCTGAATATACTAAACATCATTAGAATTTGGAATATTATATTGTGGGTTGGAATATGCTATGCAAGTAAAATACGGGTCGTCTG